>JAZDUA010000188.1:2725000-2858394 GCA_038098605.1 Gryllus longicercus | reverse complement strand
CCCCTTTCGTCACAGTATTCCCAAGAATCATTACTTAATTTACACGCACGTACGTATAATGTTCTTTTCGGTATCGGGTATCGGTTCGAACTTTTCCGGTATCTCAAACATTTTATTTCCATTGAAATGTCGTAATCGGTCCGATCTATTTTGGGACATGTATACTACACATTACCTACATTACGTCTTTCTCTATACTATGAGTATTATTCCGTATATACGTAAGTATAAGTTGAAATAAAAAAAAAAGTCATGAAAAGCATTGTTTGATCGTTAAACAGCAAATCAAATACTCTGTTGAAGTACGTAAAACGAGGCGTTAGCTGAGGTTTACTACCAACCGAATCTGTTATTAATGTTATTGGCCGTGTGTCGTTCAATACATATCGTAATGCCATCTTTTTATAAGAAAAAAATAAAGAGAATCAAGGAATATCATTTCTTGGGTAAAGATACACAAACGCCATCTTTAACTATCATTCATTTATTTCATATGGTCTTAACGGTCGGCGGACTGTTGAATCCTTAACGGCCGCCGGCCAGTAATAGTGGTTTGTCGTTGCCCGGTTTGGTTGCGTGAAATCGATACTATTGTAACAGTACAGAAAGGATATCGAAAAAATAAGCTGACGGTGTGATTTGGGGAGCTGCCTTTGGCATGGTTGGGGGAGAGAGGCGGGCGGGGAGCCAGGGCGCCGCGCGTCTGTGCGCGAGACGGCGCGGCGGCGGCGGCGGCGGCGGAGAGGTCAAGGCCGAGCAGCGGCGAGCAGCGGCGAGCAGCGGCGAGCAGCGGCGAGGAGCGCGTGGCGGGTGGGGATCTCGTGGGCCGGCGCCGAAAACTGACGGACGCACCCCCGAGGCATCCCCGCTCTCGCAGGCGCCCGGGCTTCCCGTGCTTCCCGTGCCCCAGCGCGGCCCTCGGGGGGCAGTCCGCCCCTCTGCGCCGGGCTTTGCCGCAACGGCTGATGGAGCGCTTCTGCCGTTGTGTTTCTGCGCTCCATTTGGAATCATTATGACTCGCCAGTTACATTCAGTGGAATTGGCGTTGGCTGTTTTGAGAGCAAATTACGACCATAACTAGCTGCCTCATTGCGATTACGTTACATAAAATGAAGAACTGCAGAAAAGTACAACATATTCTCGATAGGGAAAGTCGCAACTCCTCCAAAATATGTTCATGTCGTTCACTGCTGACTGTTGAAACAGGTAATTTTACAGATTCTGGAAAAATACAATCTCTAATAACTGTAAACCCAGATTTAAACATGCTCCTGAAAATGTTATTGATTTTTTTATATTTGAAAAGATCAGTTCATCTATACTGTTGTGGATTTTAGCAGGAAACCCTTCTATTCATCTTTATTGAAAACGTAATGCATTATATATTATATTCACTGATTTTTTGACGGTTGCCGGCCATTACGTTGCGACACCACAAGTCTTTACATTGAAAAATACGCAGTCTTCCAACTTAAAAAAAACTCCCTGTCTTCGCTTCGTTAACTATAACCTCACACTCACACACGCTAGATCGCGCTACGTTCTTGAAGACCAATAGTTCCGAAATTGTCCAAGTAATATTGCGTGAAAAGTGGGTAATGTTTGAATGGTTTTAAACACTTTTTTACAAAAACGGGACCAATTGTTTTACATTTCCGCCCTCGACAAAAGAGAAATCATTGAAATCATGCGCCGGAAAGGGGCGAATTTTTGACAAAAAATATTTTGGTCGGGCTTTTATTACAAACAAGTTTTTTCTAATATATATTTTTCAAATATATTGTGACGATGCCTTTTCCCTCTTATTATTAGCTCCTAATTTATTTATCAGTATAATTATTTATAAATTTGGCTACCTCGGTTTCTCTTGTAATGGGCGTAATGATACTTAGAATCTCAGGGCTAATACTCCGTTTCTTCGTTGCCACTACATTACCACGATATTTTTAAATGTTCGCGTTTTTCTTTAACTTAATTTATTAATTAAATCGGCAACAAAATTTGTACACTCCGCGACCTAACATTCGCCATCTGTCCGCAGCCCAACATCCTGCCCCCATTGAGTCACGTCACGTTCTGTTTCACATTTACCTCTGGCAACTCATCGTGCTGCTCACTTCTCTTGTTTTTCATTGTTTCCACCTCAATTCGATGTTCTTCTATCTCAGGGATTTCGTCGACATATTTTAATCATTTATTCCCAAAATATACAGAGAGGTATTTTGATCCCTTTCAATATAGAAAATTACTACCTCTAATGCGCTTAGTCAGAATGCGTGTTTTGTAGATCCTTGGCCAAAATCGATATTATCCAGTTAATTTTAATTTAAATACTCTCAAAGCTTACTGAGTTTGAAAAGGATATTTTTTATTTTTGGTGGTACATTTTATAACAATAGAGTTACAAAAAATTGGTCCAAAAAATACTGCCACGTAAAATTAGTCCAGAAGTAAGTCTTGTTATTGTTGAATAGTACGAGGTATTCCCGTCGGTATTTTTGGAAATCAAGAAAATCACAACGTATGTAAAATTTACAACTCCGAGATTCTGTACAGGCGGGCTATCGGACCTGCAGAATTTAAATTTTATCATGATCGCGTAATTTCAGCTGGTAAATATTCAAATTAGTACAAGAGAAAACATCATATAAAATAATTATAATTAGTAGCAAAGTAGTTGATGTTCAGCGTGGCGAGAATGTAACATTATTTGCATAAGGTAATAAGCCGGTAATTAAAATTATCAGATGGACACGCCTAGGAGTAAATACTTCGGTATTTATGTTTGGATATTGAATAGGCTGGAGTGAAATGAGGTCAGATTGGCACGCTCGATGTGGGGCGATAGTTGATGTTTCGAAATAAAAATGTTTATAAACCAAGGTCAAAATGACCATAGATAGAACAAGAATGCTCAAAAGAGTGGCGCAGATCTTATTTTCATGGAACTTTCTGAATTTTCGAAAATTGCAAATTTAGAAATAACGCGGGAAAGTATGTGCTGGTGTAGTATCACTACTTCGGTACTATTGACCCACAAAACATGGATTCTGACAACACAACGTGCTAAAGGAAGTAATTTACTGTAATTTGTTTGCAATAAGATTTTTCTGTCGAAAATTTGCTTGTTTCTGGTGCACTATTCCCCGAGCAGATGATTCAGTATTACATATTAATTATTCTGTATGTCCGTATGTATGTTTCACATTTATATGAGAATAATCCTTTAGAGATGTAACTGTAGGAATGAATATCAGGGTATAGAACCAAATGCATATACTTCGAAATGATGAGAAATATAGTATAGGCAAATTAATTTTGCTCTCATGGATTTTCTCATTTCAAAAGAAACCTCCAAATTTTATATTATATGAGGAACAACGTACCAAAATATATAAACTTCAAGCCAATATAGAACTAATTGTGAAGTGGACATATCAAAGAAACATTTTATGACCGCTAAATTAAATTTTTAAAAGTAGCTTATGTAATACGCTTCGTAATGGAATATCTTCGGCATGCGTTAAAGAGAATCAAGATTAAGAATTCCGTTCCAAAAATTATTTACTAAATTTAAGAGAATTATGGAGTACATTTTGATCTGCTGCGCTGCAAATTTAATTTGAAATGTTACAGGAATATCATATCCGTAGCACAATGTAGGGGTCAGCGACGAAAATTATTTCCTGTCACAATACAAGCGCCTTGTTTGACCTAAGAGGTGAAGGTCCCTCAGGGGGCTAACTCAAGCGCGACATCTGAACGCACTTTCTCTGGGCCGCGGCGGACTAATGGAGACAAACGCGTCGACGCACATGTCACAACGGGCCTCGCCCCCGCCGCCGCCGCCGCCACGGCCGCCGCCACCACCGCCGCCGCCACCACTGCCGCCGCCGCCGCTACGGCCACCACCGCCGCTGCCGCCGCGGCTGCCAGCACCGCCGCCGCCGCCTACGCCGTCCCTCTCCGCCGCCTGCAACAACTTCAGCCGCGCAAATGGAGACGTACGCCCGCGTGGGTGGCGGTCCTCACTGGGGACTGTTTGCACTGCAGTTCCTCCAAGGCCCTGCGGTGGCCTGCAGTGTTCTGTATGCTAGTCTGTAGCGCAGTGATGCAATAGTGGCTCGTGCTTGTTTCTTCAGAGGACGAAAGAAGAAAATTACGTCTCCCGCCCGATGGCTCAGTGAGAACATCTGTGGCGGCTGCAACGTCTCTGACCCGGAAGTTGTATGGTTTGAATCCTGACAGTAAGGGAGTTTTGATTCTTGCTAGATAACTAGGTCGAATTCAGCCACCGTGTGCAGGAAACTCCTAGCGTCTGGCTGCTCTGATCGGTAGTTTTCCGTGGTATCTCCGGTCAACTAGTTTCTGTGATCTATTGAAGACACGCACACATACAATCACACTCACACATTCTTCCTTACATTTATACATACAATCTCACACACACACACTAATTCACGTACATTCACACTAACACACACTCACATACAAATACACATATTTTTCGAAACATATGACATGTATGCTCCGATGCACCTACTGCTAACTTGTGCTATTTTCCTATTTCCTAAGAGCATCTTCTCTAAAATACCAAACAGTTCCCAATAATGTGATAATTCAACTGTGGGTCAGTGGTGATATCAGTTGGTATCACCACTGACCCATATTCCACTTACTTAACCCTTTGTACGAGAATGCGGTGTATTTGCTGTTCAAAGGTCACTTGAGATAATTAGCCGGATGACATTTATTGCGAAATGTTCGCTAATATTCCGAATGTTATTTATCGTCAAATGTGACATTTACTGTCATTGCTTTGCCGAGTTTAATTCTTCTATATTATCGTGACATTAACCATGAACACTAAATTTTGAAGCTAAACTTTAGAAAAACGTTTTCAAATTACTTTTTAGTGGATCCGTGCCTGAGTTGCGTAAGCCCCTAGGTTGAAGACACTTTTTAGATTTAGATTAGATTAGATTTAGATTAGATTAGATTTATTCAGGCGAAAAAAAACAACATTAAAAACTGTATGTGACGTAGGGGGAAAAATTATCTGCGCACGTTTTTTGAGTTCCCAAATCCCTTCCCGTCATTTTAATTAGTAAACGTTTAACATAAGTAAAAATACATTTTAAAAATAAATTTTAAAAATCGCTTAGTAGTATTTGAAAAATAGTCATTTTCGTTTCTGAGTTATAGAAAACTTATTTGCATCGGTTCACGAATTGCAAGTATGATTTTTCTGCATTGCTAACAAAATAGCAACTCGCCCTTACCTCTACTCTTACAATTACAAGCAAAAGGAGAGTTCAACAAAACGTGCGCATAGTGAAGCTACATTTACGTCCAGAAGCAAAACAAGGGGCCATCTCAGCATTTGCTCAATGGATCAGGAAAACTGGACAAAAACCTGATCGAGATGGGGGTCATTGACCCGGAAGTTGAAGTACATTATTTGTTATAAACATATTAAGTCTTTTAAAACAATTATACAATAAAAATGTGAACTAATTCATTACATATATATTATATACATATATATTATATACTGTTTTGTTAAAATAAACACTATTTTTCTTTTTGATAATCAGTATAGTGTCTGATTGTATAGAAACAGTTATGCAGCAGAAAATATTTTACTTTTAATGTAAATTTGTGAACTGACTTTAATTGTTTAATGTCATCTGGCAGAGCGTTGTAAAGTAACGTACATGTATTGTATGTGGATTTCTGATAGTGAGCTGTTGATACTGACACTTGATGATCGTGATTGTTACGACGTGTGTTGTAATTATATATATCATATTGCATGAAAATATTTTCCCACCGTTAAGTAAGTCACTTTTGACAAATATTACAGATTCGTAAATATATAGGCAAGGCAGTAGTAAGATTTCAAGCTCAATGAAGAGAAGCTTGCAAGGGTAACGCGGATGGCATTTTTTCATTATACGAATAATTTTCTTTTGCAATCTAAAGGTCTGAGTAGTACATAATTTTTCTCTACAGCATTAGTCAGAATTATAAGTGGTGTAAGTATCGAACTTTTTAATCCTCGTGAATGAATAAAGGGCTTATTGTCTCAAACTGTCTGTTTGAGCCAATTCATTCATTTATTCATTCACTCCCTCACAAGGATAAATAATTATTGCACGAATAGAGCAAGAATAAAGGACTTCACGACTTTGTGATTTAGGGTCGATTTAGGGTCGACTTCGTGATTTCCGGGTATATCTTCTATGGCCAGTAGTCCCGAAAGCGGAGTTCTCGTTTTATCATGGGGGTAGCAATGATCTTTCCCCATCGGATGGTGAGATACGGCGCTGACCTACACGTCGGCCTGCTGAGTTTTCCCCATCCAGGAACCTACCACTACCCATCTAGCCACATCCAGGACATGCTCTAAGCTCCCGACTGGTCTCCATGCATGTATGGTAGTGTAGGGCATGTAAATGTAAGTGTGTGTAAGGAATAGGATAGGACCAGGAATGGGAAGGAAAGACGCGCGGTCCGTGGCTCATTTGCGAGGGTACTTCTCCGGCATTCGCCTAGTATTGATAGGAATATTGTCGGAAAACTACCGATAAGAGCAGTCGACTGCTAGAATTCTCCTCCAGACAGCCGCTTAACTCAACCTAGATAGCTAGCTTGTGTCGAAAGTCCTACCACCGTCGGGACTCGAATCATGTAGGCAGAGGACCTTCTGGTCAGAGTCACGCAGTGACGTCAAATGCTACTATGAGCCACCTAAGCCGGTACCGTGATTGGGAATGTTACGTCTGACATGGAAGGGTACTATTGTAAAATAATAAATGTTCTTGTAAATGGCTTTTTTATCCTTAGAGGTTCATAAAGACAAAATAAAAACGCACTAATAAATTTATATTTTGTTTAAACTCTAATTAATTGTCGAATTAACACAATCAAAAAGTCAGTTACTCAATTATGTTTTACAGTACGTCAAATAACCGGTTTGTCTATGCGAATATAAATCATAAAAGAATCATCAGACATTTCATTATGAAATCATAACAAGTTCAAATTGCGAAATATCACTATGTATCCTGTGATGATGTCCAAATTATTGATTATTCATTTCTGTTTTGGAGTGCGGGAAATTTTAGTATGTGTAGTAGGAATGTTAAAAATTAAATTGCAATTTATCTCTACTAGTCATTAGATTAGTCACGAACAGGTGTATTCCGTTCAAGGAAACATTAGTTCATATTGCGGAAAGCACAATCATGTAGATCCCGATTTATTAATGTTCGTCGGATACCTCCAGTTGAGATTTCCAACACTCAGCACACGCGTAAACAGCGCTTCTGCGAACAAGAGCGCCAAACGGATTTCCCAGCCTTATTTAGATCGCATTCGCCCGAAACGCGGGAACACGCACGCGGCTTCCACGAAAGCGCGACAGACGTCCGCTCACGCGATGCACTACCCCTGCCGTCTGCGGAATCGGGTGATGTATGCGCGAGCCACCCCCCGCCCGCCAACTCCAGCCTACCCGACCCTTCGCTCTTCCTCTCCTGATCTTCCTCTTTCCCTCGGACCGGCAAAGGTAGCTTAGGGCATTAATGGATATCACTGCAGTGCCTCTGACGGGAGGTTCTAAGGTTAGAGGCCTGACGGCTGGAGTTTTAAGACTAGCTACATAGATAGGTCGAGTTCAGCCGCTGTCTGGAGGACACCTCTAGCCCTCGGTTGCTCTGATTGGTAGTTTTCCGAGGTTTCTCCTATCAATACCAGGCGAATACCGGAGCAGTGCCCTAACAAACGGGACACGGACCGCGTGCAATCTTTCCTTCATCTTCCTTGTCTTTTCCTCACTCATTACTTACGCACACTTATACTCACATGTACTACACTACCACACTTGTCGGGAGACCAGCTTAGAGCTTGTCCCGACTGGGGTGGTATCACGCTGGTGGAAGGTACCTGGTAGGGAAAAGTCTCCACAAGTGGACGTAGGTCGGCGACTGATCTTCCTAATCAGCGAGAAAAGAAAACACTACCGACAGATGAAAACATGAGCTACACATAAGGAAAAATGACTTTAGTAGTTGTCGCGCCGGGAATCACTAATCAATCAATCAATCTAGAGCATACACTAAACAGCGAAAGTTTCGCCTTTTATATTCTGCCATGTCCCATATGTTAGCGATGATGTATGGTATGCCGTTTCTGTCTTTTTAAAGTGTCACGAACAGGGAGTTGAGATGCTTACCTAATACATTATATGCCCCCATTTCACGTTTCATATTTTTTCTCAATTCTATTTTCTCAATATTATTTCGAAGAATTTGCTTTCCTGATCCTTCCACTTACCGCAGTTTCGCCCTATCAGGTAACGTCAAACTGTCAATCTCTAATTTCAAGGAAATTCCTACCCACGAAACCCCCTTGTTCCACCCACCACTGTACTTAATGGAGAATCGCTGGCACGCAACCGAGAGTGTGACGTCATACAACGAGGAAAAATCCAAAAGACCTCACCAAAAGCGAAAAATTAATTTGACACTACCAAACTTGCATATAAAATATATTGTTATCTTAAAGTTGAGGGTATAACGCAATGTAAATTTGACAATATAATACTTAATATATATTTACGTGTGGCCGTATATACTTTAAGGTACATGCGTAATTTCAAACGGTACTTCGGTGATTTGCTCGTCAGGCAGCGATGCTAGCTTACGAGTCTTCTTCCAATTATTTCATTTACGAGAGCAACACCGCTAGTGGATAGGATATTGCTCAGGGCAATCCATTTTATAAACATTGGTTTATGATGCCATTTGAGAAAATAGTCTTGAAGGAATACAGAATAAGAGGAGAAACTTGCGTGGCACCATCTAAGATAAGGTACAGATGAAAATCGACAGCACTGTACTTTGTGGCCAAAAATAATACATCTTAATCGTTGAAGAAGTTGGCTCTGGTAATGAATATACTTTTTGGTCACTCAGTGTAAGATAATAACCTTCATAATATCACGTACAACTCCGCTCTTTCCACGCCTTCTTAAACAAATAACAAATTAATTTGAGCAGGGGAAGTATCAATTGGCAACTATAAAAACATATTTTTCTGTATAGTATTCATAAAATATATTGTGAAAACAATACAATATATCTATATAAGAATAATGTAAAATAATCTGCATACATGTCGACATGCGTGGTTTTCTCAACCAGATATCTCCCAATGGGACAAAGTCTGAGGCGGGAAAAGTTCTGACCTTTCGACTGGTCTTATGTCTGGTAGTGTAGAGCATGTAAGTGTGTTGTTTTATTAATGGGTGAGGATAGATCAAGGAGGAGGAAAGAAAGATAGCGCGCGATCCACTACCCATTTATAAGGGTACTGCTCCGGTATTCACCTGATATTGACCGGAGAAACCACAGGAAATTACTGATCAGAGCCGGCCTCTAGACACTACCTCTCTTCTGACGACAGCGACTTAAATAGACTTGTCTAGCCAATGTCGAAAATTCTGCCACAATTGGCACTGCAGGTACATAATTTGATGCACTGAGTCACCTCAGCTAGTGCGTTTGCTTGGAGCTCACAATTAAGAATACTTGCAATCCAGATGTGCTTATTCAGTATATAATTTGTGCAGGTGTGAATCTTTGTGGATCCCCACACCTTCATTGTATGCTTACGACTTCTTTGTACGCTTCTATTCCCTGCCACCAATCTCCGCCTCGTCCCGCTTCCTTCAGCCTTTGCCCTCTCCGCTCCGCTTCGCTCTACATCGCGACACCTCACCCTTCGCCATCTCGCGTAGACCTTCTGCTGTTATCCACATTGTCCAGCCTCCCAGCCCGCTTCGTTTCATTTCAAAACCTCTCCCCCCCCGTCCCCATGGCCTGCCCCTCATCACTTCCCCTTCCTCTCGGCATTCCCCTCTACTGCCACACCTCCGCCTCCCCCTCCCCTGCCGTGCCCTGCATTACCCCACCCGCGCCCCGCATCGCACTGCATCTCTCCGTGCCCCGCCCGCTCCACCCCCGCCTGCGTGCCCTGCGCGAGGTAATAATGATGTAGTGCCTGCGGCGCCCCGCGGGGCGGCGGCGCGACGGCCTCCGACGCAACTTCTGCCACGGGCGGCGCCAGCGGAGAATCCGGAGGAACAGTCAGGGAGTGCGCGGATTTTCTTGACCTCTCGTTTCCAGATTCAGGAGGAGTGAGACGTTTAGATAGGGAGGTAAATTGAGGGAGTAAGTAATTGAGGAAACTTTATGCACCCAAACGGAAATCTATTTACTGAAATATACATTTTGAAGTTTAAGCATTACTTTTTCATAGAATATCTATTCACATTTATACATTTGTGAGACACCAATTTTACGACCCACATGCGATTAATATTGTTGGAATACGGAACAACGATACACGGTTATCGCACCTTCTGTGGTGCTGCTGAAGTGGTCGCGGGCAAAATGTTTCTGCACTAGGCCGAACAGGTCATCGTCGGCTGACAGGGTTCCATCCCCAACAGTGACTGGGGCATGTTTTAGAATATTTAAAATATATTTATGTATTAGATAGAATAGATATTTATAAATATAAGTTGGAAATTGATTTTAATTGCATCAAAGTGTGAATGTATTAGGGGCGCACGTGATAGTAAATTAATAGAAAATTCATAAATTAAGAATATGTAAACACTTACGTTGATTTGAAAGTAGAGACAAATTGGATGATTTTCATAGGGAAGTGTGCTTTATTGCATTGGTATGATATAGAAAATTCTACAAAAAGCATTGAATTGAATAAATGAATTTAATTTTTTCCAAAAGTGAGGGGAGTGGATCATTAGTTTGGGGAGTGGGGACAAGCCAAAGCGAGGCAAGGCTACAGTAGATGAAATTGGTCCTACAGAGAGCGATTGAATAGAATTCCTATCTAATAGAGAGGGAAAAATGAGTACTGTCGGAATGTGAAACACTTCAATTTGATATTAAGAAATTAAAATATATCTTAGTGATGTATCATCAAGTGATTTGTTTACCTGAATTAAAAGAAAATGAAATTTGGTGAGGGTTTCTAAAAATAGTGCATGATACACTTGATAACAAGTTATTTTATTTTGCTTCTAAGATTGCGCCACTCGATCTGACGGCCTCGTGTCCTAATATTTCGTCCTTGCAAAATAAAAGATAATTTTTACCTCTTCTATAATAAAGAACTATTTTAATATGGCAGCTCTTTGAAAAAGTCTTTAAAATGATTCATCAAACGCTACCAATGATATGAAATTGCACGTGTTGGCACCTTTAAAGATGTAATGGAAATCAACAGGACGTTATAATTGCATTACTGCAACTGGACTGTTGTACCTGTAGCGTACTGGACTGTTGTACCCAAGTTGGCGGGTTCAAACCCGATCGAAGCCGTGGATTTTTAAGGGCGAAAAAATCCTTCGTACGCCTTCCTTCGGAGGGGAAGTAAAGCCGGCTGTCCCATGTTCGTAGATTTACTTGCATGTAAAAGATCTTCAAGCCTAAATGATGCCTCTGAGCTAAATTCAAATCGCCTGTTTCTCGCCCAAGAAATACCTCCTTTCTCTCCTAGTTGGTGAAAGGAGCGTAGCGAAATTTGCGTGGTCGGACGGAAGAGCGGGCCTGATGGCCCGAGTCTCGCCACGTAAAATAAGGCAAATTCAATTCAATTCAATATTCAAACCATTGTCACATTTGTACAGCGTGCCCATACGTGCATGCTAGGGAGATAAGGGTTTCTTCGCTTGATCGAAGACATATACCACGCAGAACGTTGATCAACCCTCTGGTACAATAATTAGGACTGTAGGTGTTGGGTGTACGCGTACGTATATGTAATGTTATTAGAGAAATAAAGTTGGATTATTTGATATTGGCATCCTGTCAAAGCACTCGTACACCTTTGAAGTAAAGGTAACTTAGATATATGAGAAAAGTAACGTGAGTTGTGGTAAGTAAATTAATCAGTAGTAAAGATAATGTTAAGAGATGTGACAAATGAGACAGAGGATATCACGATGACTAAGACATTGCATAACATCACTAGAGTATTAAGTCAAACTGCTGCTCCTAAGCTGTGAAGCTATGTCTTAGCAAAAAAAATTAACTTCAAATAGATATTAAAGGTAATTGTATCACAAACATTCGAGATAATGAGTATTGCAGGAACAAACCTAACATATGTTCCTGCATCATTACTTAGCGCCGCCCTCGTTTGTTGAACAAAAACTTATGACACACGTCGTGCCTATCAACTACTGTACTTCTGTCAGCTTAACTAGTCGTGTACGCGGAGAACACTGGAAATAGAACAGGCAAAGGTGGCTCAGGGTCACTGATGTCACTGAAGTTCCTTTGCAAGGGATGTCCCAGGATTCGAGTACCGATATTGCGGTGGCCGGATTTTCGACGTTAGCTTGTCAGCTAGGTCGAATTCCGCCGCCGCACAGTGCGTAAGTTTCGTCATCTACGCGACAGAAAGTCAAATTTTCAACTTGCCCAGAACGTGTAACTTGTTTCTTATTTCAGTAAAAGGACGTTCTGACCACACGGTAACAGTACTTATTTCACAAGAAGTAAGCCGAGGCACAGGAAATGCTTGTCTGAACATGTATCAACTTGTCCGTGGCAGCACCGCTAAGATTTGCTCTTTTCCGTGCAGCATGTTCGCTTGTTCTGTGCATGTCTCTGGTGACATCGAAAGCCACAGCTATTTACAAAAGTGCAATTTGTGTAGTTTATTATTTTGATTGGCGCCTTTGGTGTTCGAAATCCATCTGCCGACGACTCATCAGAACCTCTTGAAAGATACGGTCTCTTTACTTAACAGAAAAAGTATCGAAGATTTTATCCACGGTTTTAGTTTAGAGAACCCTGGAGAATCAACTTGGGACCAAATTGGTATTAAAGCATGTACTTGTCCCTCACTTTTAACACGCCTTGAATCACTAATCAATCACTGCAACTAGGGCTCTGAAATTGCTCCTGCAGTCGCCTTCCATCGCATTCCCATCTAGTTCGTGAGCTGCGCACTCCGTCAAAGCGAGTCGCACCGCCAGGGGCCAAATGGCACATGCCGGCACTTGCAGTGGCCACCGGGCACCCGCCCGCCCACGCTCCGCCGCCGCGCCGCGTTCCACGTGACATTTGCGGCAGCATGTGGGCGGTGGGCGATAGCCCCTTAGGTGGCCCAGGGCATCAACAGATGTCACCGCACCGCCTCTCACAGAGGTCTTAGGGATCGAGTCTCGACAATGCCAGCGTTTCCGACAATAGGTCGAATTTAGCCGCTGACTGTGGAAACATTCACGGGCTCAGTAGAACAAGGGGCTATCCCACAGAGACATAGTTCTAAAATAATGAGGGTTTTGCCTGAAGTTCCCTCGTATTGTTCAATATATGTTTAAACTTTTAAACAAATAACACTTCCATGTAAGTCTGTACTGGATTCAAATAACATATTACATTAAATAATAATATTTGAAGTATTGTATAATGCTAATTACTCAATTTCACAAAAAAAAGTGGGATAACGCCTTCTTCTACAGGGCCTTTCACTAGTGGCCGACTGCTCTGATCGCTAGTTTTTCGTTTGTTTCGTTCAATTTCAGGCGATTGTCTGATCAGCAGACTAAGAAACGGAGCAAGAATCGCGCGCGACCTTTCCTTCCTCTTCCCTGTCCTATTCTCAGACCTTACACACTTACACTTCCATACACTGCACTGCCGTAGGGAGACCAATCGGGAGCCTAAAACGTACTCCGGGTGTGGTATGGTGCGTCGCTGGTGAAATACCTGCTTGGGGAAAGCTCCGCAAAGGCGACATGGAGGTCGGCGCGAGATCTTGTAAAGTAAGGGGCTATTATTGTTACCCTAGCAACGGGATATTATATTAGAAGCCCCTGGATATGTTTGAATTTGTTACTCTGAAACCATCACGTGTAAAGCTTTAGAACTGATTAGTGATTTAAATTACATTTTTTTAAAAAATGTTGCTCATAATCGTAGCAAGGAGCGGTCATGTTGGATAGTGGTAGCTTGACAGAAGCTCAGAGAGAAAATTTCTGTTTTACCAGAAAATTTACAATTCAATTTTTATTACTAATTACCAATGTAGGCAAATAAATTCTAATTGAAAGAAAACTATGCAGCCTCCGGCAATGAAAGAGAAGTCTGTGGTTTCGGAAGACGCTCAGGAACTCAAGAAAATTTAAAATATTATGAAACTGTTTCTATTTAGACGGATTGTGTTATTTCGCCTATTCTCATACTGACTGTGCCAATTGAATTCTCATACTCAGTGCAACATTGCTTAAGACACAGCTTAAGACACACATAAGCAGAAGCAATGCTTCAAGAGGTCGTGGCCATCAAAATTGTTGCTGTTCATACGTTGCGTTATTGATAGGATTGTATAAAATTGTTGCGTTGTCGAACAGCTACTTTTACTTTCTCGCATTTACTTCATAAGAAATTATTCCAATAGTGTGCCACAAAACGATGGAAAAAATGAATAAAACTTGTGCCTGTGTATTGTAAATTACTTCATCTAATTCGTTGAATAGTCATAATCCATGTTTTGAGGATCCTTAATACCGAAATATCGATTGATGTCAAAAACGTCTGTCTATCCGTCCGTCCTTCTGAGGTCAACTCTAGCTCCTAGACTGTTCAGCCGATTTAAAAAAATGATATTCCCCGATCCATTTAAAAACTCGAGATCCTCAGAGTTTGAAAATAATATTTCTATTTTTAGAGGTACTTTTCTTACAGCCTCAAAATATTTTCAATTAAAAAAATGGCTTGAATTTTTTTATTTAACTTTGTTCTCAAAAAGCGTAAAACGCTTAAGGAGGTAGTCTGGTCTTAAGTTGAATGCTTTGTGTGTCAATGTTTTGACGGTCTTTGATAACGAAAAATCGATTGAAGGCAAGATATCTCTCTGCCTGTCCGTCCGTCTGTGGACAACACCAGCACCTAAGCCGTTCTTCCGGTTCCCTCCATGATCGATATTCCCCAATCGATTGAAATGAACATTTTCAAATTTTTCTCAAAAATGGGCACAATGTTTATTATTAAAGTTTGTCATCGAAAAGCTGGTTGTGGGGGTTAGTGGACGTTAAGGATGTTAAGTACAACCCTCATTTTCCTTAAAATTATTGGTTTTTCGAAAATTACAAAATTTGAAATTTCTTTCGGCGTGATCCTACAATTACAATATTGAAATAATTTTCTTCGCCCTACTCCTCTCCATCCCGCTCTTCTCTCCCTCCTCATTTCCGTTCCGCTGTGCTCCTTCCTTCCCCGTTTCACCCCCCTAAACATTTGCCTCCTCCATGGCCCTCCACAATTCTGTCCAGAACCCTCCGCGCTACATCACGTTTGGCCCCGCAATGATCATGCCCCATGTCGATATGCAGCTCCGTAACAGCTTAATAGCATAATGTATTAATGCTTGCTTTAAACAAAATTTTGTAAAAACAATATTGGGAATAGTGCATGTTCCAGAGCTACGCTCAATAAACACATAGATTAAAATATAGGGCATACGTTGGGTTTCATAAATAAAGGTGTGAGAATTTACGTATATTTTTCTGTAAAAGTGATGTTACATCTGGTGTGAGACCTTGTGCTGCGAAGCGAAAATTGGAAGCGCCTGCGTTCCCTTCTTTGATCTTCGTTCAGCCAGATGTAATACATTAAATACGCAGAGCGCCCCGCCTCACCTCAGCCTCGCTTGTCAGCTTGCGAGATAACGGGCGCCTGCGCTCTGCCTCCTTCCTTTCGACCAGCCTGGCGTAGCGGATTCTTTTGCGGGGCGTGGGCGAAGCAGGTAATTGAGCTTGACGAAAACGCGTGGGCAATACGAGGCCGTGCGTAGGCGTAGAGGGTAATTGAGCGATGTCACAAAAGTGAGTGAGGAGAAGCGAGACGTGTGTGGGCGAAGTGTCGTGACTTGAGTGGGCAATGCGTTGCGGTGGCTTTAGACGAAGCAATTTTTCGTACGGATGAATGTGCGTGGGCGATGCGAGGCACATCCGCGAGCGGAGCGTGTAATTGAGACGTGTTGAAGGCGTGTATACAAAGCGAAGCATGTGCATTGGCGGCGTGTTGCGGGTGCGACACGAGGAACAGGCGGAGGGTCGGACTTGCGGGGATGAACTAAGTCATTGAGCTTGACGATGGTGCGTAGCCATGTGCGTAGGGGAGATGTCGCGGATGCGAAGGCGAAGAGGAGTAGTTGAACGGTACGACGAAAGCGCGTGAGCGAAGTGAGACTGCGTGGGTGATGCGTCGCGGGTTGCGTCGTAGTTACGTGGCGTCGGCTTAGAAGAAGCAATTTTAGTAGTCAGAGGAGCGATGCGAGTTGATGCGTAGACGCAGCGCGTAATTGAGGGTGGTTTCGAATGCGTGTGCGAAGCAAAGCAGGTGCATTGCCGGCATATTGCGTGTGCCAGAACAGTGCGAGCCATGGGCAGAAGGCCGTGGTTGCGTGGGCGAAGCAGGTAATTGAACTCGGTGAATGTGCGTAGGCGATGCGAGAAGGTACGTGGGCAGGGAGCTCACCAGGCGCGTGGGAGAAGCGGGTGATTCGGTCATGCGCCCACGGTGCATGAGTAAAGCGAGATGTGGGGATGAGCGAGGTTTTGCGGCAGTTTGGTCGAAGTTTATTTTTGGACCGATATGAGGAAAGTTCGCAGGCGAGGCAACCGCTTCGCAGACGAGGACGAAGGTCACGGATGCATAAGAGTATCGCGTAGTTGAGAGTTGTCCAGAAGGCGCGTGTGTAAAGCGAAGCAAGTGCATTGGCAGGTGTTGGGTGTGTGTGAGCGATGTGAGGCCTATGAGACGGGTCGTGGTTGCGTGGGTGAAGCAGGTCATTGAGATTGGCAAAAGCGCGTAGACGATGCGTGGCTGTGCGTGGGCGAGAGGTCGTTCGCGCGTGAGAGCACAGGGTAATTGAGCGATGTTACAACAATGCGTGAGCAAATAAAGACTTGAGGGTGGGCGATGCGTCCTGAGTTGCGTGGGAAGTGCATTACGTCGGGTTAGACGAAAATATATGTTGGAGCAATACGAGGAAAGTGCGTAGGCGGTGCAAGGCAAGAGTCGCGGGACGGTGCAGGTAGAGCGTATTCCAAGGATGCGTCGAGGGTACGGAGTAAAGCGAGATATGTGTGTGGGCGAGGTGTGGGCGGCTTAGACGAAGAGAATTGTTGTACCGAGGAATGTCCGTAGGCGAAGCGAGGGCGTAGCGCGTAATTAAGCGATGCGTCGAACCCGCCTGTGCGTCACAAGCGTCACAAAGCGTCACAAGTGCTTAGCGACGTGTTGCGTGTGCGTGCGCGATGCGTGGCATTGACGAAGCGTCGCGCATGTGTGTAAAACGAGACTGTAAGTGGGCGATGCGTTCTGAGTTGCGTGGGCGTTGCGTTGCGTCGGCTTAGACGTAACGAATTTTTGAAGCAGAATAAAGAAAGCGCGTAGGCGATGTAAGGCAAATGCGGGGTTGAAGGATCGTGAGTCCGTGAGAGTGTAGCGTATTTCAACAATACGTCGAAAATACGGACTAAAGCGAGATATGAAGATGTGTGGGCGAAGCGGGTCGCCGAGCTTTGCCTAAGTGCGTAGACGATGGGAGGCTGTGAGTGGGCGAGGAGTTGTGGGTACGTGAGTAGGCGAAGCGTCGCGAGTTGCGTGGGCGTTACGTTGCGGCGGATTGGATGAATCTTTTATTACATAAGAGGAGGTAGATGCGTCGGCGAGGCGCGTGTGCAAAGCGAAGCAAGTGCATTGGCGGTGTATTGCGCGTGGGTGAGCGATGCGAGGCCTGCGGTATGGGTCGGGATTGCGTGGGCGAAGCAGGTCATTCATTGAGCTTGGCAAAATGCGTAGACTATGCGTGGGCGAGAGGTCGTTGTGCCTGGGCGTAGCGCGTAATTGAGCGATGTTACAAAAGTGCATGAGTGAAACGAGAATGTGAGTGGGCGGTGCGTTCTGAGTTGCGTGGGCGTTGCGTTGCGTCGGCTTAGACGTAACGAATTTTTGAAGCAATATAAAGAAACTGCATAGCGAATGCAAGACAAATGCGTGGTTGAAGGGTCGCGGGTCCGTAGAGATGTAGCGTATTTCAACAATGCGTCGAAAATACGGAGTAAAGAGAGATATGTGTGTGGGAAAGACGTTGCGACGACTTAGATGAAAATAATTTCGCCTCGAGAAATATGCGTAGGCGATGCGAGGGCGTAGCGTGTAATTGAGCGATGCATCGAAGACGCGTGTGCAAAGCGAAGCAAGTGCATTGGCGACGTGTTGCGTGTGCGTGGGCAATGTGCGGCAGGGTTGAAGAGTCGCGGCGCGTGAGAGAAGCAGGTTACTGAGGTTTGCGAAAGTGCGTATCATTTCATATATTCACAGATACTATAACGTAAAAAACAATAGTGGTTGCTAATGACCTAGATGTTGCTGCGACCTTAAAAACAGTGGCACGGACAACGCGAGTCAGGGAACAGGTGACGAGAGCGCGTGGGTGAAGCGTGGTGGGGTTTTATTTCTTTGACATAAAACAACAAATGAAAACTTTGTGATACGTAGGGAGAAGGGCTTCAGTTCACGTTTCCTTGACTTTACGATACCTACCCAAACTGAATGCAAGTTGAATGATGAATTCAGGTGGAAATGAGCGTTTTTGGCAGTAATGGATAAGAAAATATTCTTGTCTGTGTATAAAAACTTTTTGCAAGAGAAAATAAGCTACAGGTTTTGTCTATTATCCATTATTGTGCTTGTAATGGAATAGACTTACCCCCGCGATAAAATGGAGAACGATTATTTGAATAATTATATTTCCCAATAAGCTTTAGAATACGTGTACCGATAGTAAATCAATATTTATCTCCTTTAGAAGCAAAACAATGGATCATCTCAACATTTGCTCAAAATATAGCGGAAACTGGATGAAAAATCTGATAGAGATGGAGGTTATTTTCTCAGAAGGTAACACAAATTGTAAGAGGTATATTTAATCTTTTAGAATTATACAGTTCAAATAGTACAAATACATTAAATATCATGCTTAAAATTAATATCTCTGCATAGTGTATATTTGTACAGAAACAGTAATTTGATCAGTTTATTTAAATTAGAAACAAAGTAATAGTTGGAAACTAAAAAAGACAGTTATTTAAAATAGTTTTTTGATACGATGATAGTGCGTGGGCGATACACACAGGTGCGTGACTGAAGGTTAGCGGGTGCGTGGGCGTAGCGGATAATTGAGGTATGCGACTAAAGTGCGTGGGGCGAAGCTGTGCATACACGACGCGAGGCAGGTGCGTGGGTGAAGGGTCACAAGTGCGTGTGCGAAGCAGAATCCTTGCGAGCGACACAGTGAAGGTGCGTGGGCGAAGCAACACTGTTGCAGAGGCGAAGCAAATCGGGCAAATGAGATGATTGAGTGGTGTTTTTGGGAGTGTCAACTACTGAAGACAATAGTCGCTTAAGTGTAGCGTGTGTTTCAATCACAGGAGGTGGCACTGACCTTCCCATGCTGGATGGTGAGACGCGGTGTCGATCTATGCGACGGCTTGCGGGGTTTTCTGCGCAAGGTATCTCCCACCGGTATCAACGCTCTAAGCTCCCGATGTCTTCCGACGTGTGTGGTAGTCTAATGCATGTGTGTGTAGGTAAGGGATAAGGATAGGGCACGGGAGAGGAAGGAAAAAAACGCGCGCACTCCATGGCCCATTTATTAGAATATTACTCCGTCATTTGCCTGGAGAAACCACGGGAAACTACAGATCAGATCAGACGGCCGTTAGAATTTTTGTCCACACTGCATCTGAAATCTACGTCGCTAGTGTGGAAAATCTTGCCACCGTCGGGCCTCGATCCCTAGGACCACTCTGACATTTGTGGAAGCCCTGAGCCTCCGAAGTCGGTAAGTGGGCGTATTGCGGATGGTTTTCCGGAACATCTCGCTCACGTGGGCGAAGCGGTTTTCTCAAAGGATTCTTCCAAGACGCGTAGGCGACGCCGAACAGGTGCGTGGGCCAGGGGTCGCGATGCGAATGCGTGGGACCGCGGCAGCGCACGCGCGTGCGTGCCTGCGTGCGTGCCTGCGTGCGTGCCTGCGTGCGTGCGTGAGCGCGCGCTCGGCACGCCGCCTACGCACGGCCGGCACGCAGTCGTGGGCGGCGCGCAAATAGACGCAGACGCTCGTCCCACGCGCTGCAAACGCGCCCGACCGCGCGCCCACCCTGCACCGGCGGAGGCCCGGAATACCCTGGGCAGTGGGCAGGCCGAAGGAATAAGGACGCGGCTGTTTGTGTACATAGAGGCTATGACAACAGAATGCTGCATACAAAACAAACTGTTTGCTTGTTTGAAGCCCAAAGGTAATAAAATAAAAAAAACAAAACAACAACAGCCGTGTTTCAGATTTAAATGTTTCGCTGTGGTACTGTGCTGTTTGTCAATGTAACACATTCAAAGTGAGGAATGAAACGCCAACGGACGTTATGGACGATTTTTTATTTACACGAACTAATTCTTATTAGAAGGAATGCATTTATACGACACAATGCGACATAACGCGAATAAAGTTGTTTATATACCACTGCTTCCGTCTCGGTTATCAAACTACTAGAAAACAAAATTTATTACTTAATAATACGTCGTTATCTGCTTGTAGTAGAACGTAGGTTAACGTGATATTAATAATAACAATAATAATATTAATAATAATAATTTTTGATCTCATTCCTAAAAGCACAAAGAAACACTTGTAAGTACTGAAAATCAGTAATACTGGACTTCTAAGTCAGTGATATGTATTAGTTCATGTTCTTGGGAGATGAGCTTGATTGAACTTTATTCTCCTTCCGTTATGCCAAGTGAGAAAACTCCAGAAACGCTGCGAAAACGCAAATAATAATAATAGCAATAATAGTAATGGCAATAATAATAATAACAATGCAATAAAGGAAATACGAACAACCTTATGTAAAAGTATCTTTGTTTATATTATTATCGTTACCATTGCATATTTTTCGCTTAGTTGGTAAATAATTTATCCAATTGAAGTCTAGAATTTAATAAAAAAAACATCAAACAAAAATGTTTGTAATATTATCTGGTTGAGAAATATTACGTACCCTTATTAAAAGAGGGACATCGATAGCGTAAGGCCTTTGAATGAAAAATTCATTTTATTTCATCTGTCGGCAAGATGTAACACATACAGCAAAATACCTGACAGCAGAGATCTGGAATGTTTTTATCTTTTAAAATGATACATGTATTATTGTGTTGATAATCAGTGCCGAAGATGAACTACGCATTCTCCTTTGAGCGCTTTTCCTCCCACGCACTGCCTCCAACCCTACCCGGTTCCGTTTCGCCCTCGTGTCGCCCCGTGTCGCCCCGGGTGTCGCCCGTGTGACGCGCGCGTGACGCAGCGTGCGCTTCGGCGCGTGAACGTGCGTGCGTCAGCCGGCGTGCGTGCGTGCGTCACGGACGGTCACGTTCACGCGTCGTCGCGCAGGGGTGCGCTTGCAGCTTCCACGCCTGACTCTCTCTCTCTCTCTGTCTCTCTCTGTCCCTCTCTCTGTCTCTGTCTCTCTGTCTCTCTCTGTCTCTCTCACTCTATTTCCGCGCGAATACTTACTGCACGAAAGGTACGATTGGACAAAACTGCCCTGGAATTTGGATGGTATAAATTGGAGGACGCATTTATATGAAATGATATATCGGTGGTTTAGAACACACGTATTGTATGCCCAAAATTTCTAGTTTCGAGAAAACCAATCTTGATAGTCTGTAAAGATGCTGTTACTTATGAAGCATCAAGGTTTTTCTTTCTGAGTAAAAGCATGATCCCTCTTACATGTATTTACGTTCTTATACCTAGGAACATAGGTATTTAGTACATAGATACGAACCAGATGTCTGCAAAAAAATTATATAAACTGAAAGAAGACCAAGAGTGGACATGTCTTGAGCACTAAGCCATCGATGTATTTTTCTTCTTGCCTATTGGCACTAACTAGTTATTACTTTAAAATAGTGGTTCTTTTAATTCTTATGATGCAAAAATATGTATTTAAATGTAATTAAAATTTGTGTTTAAATAGTGATATTTTAGTTTCAATCTTTATTTTATTTGTGAAAGAAATTAATTAAATATTAATCAAAGATTTCCTATTTATATATAATCAGAAAGTAAATTGAGTCATTTCGTTGTTTGATGCGGTATTTACAATCGCCTTAATTTATTTTCTTGAAGATTACGTGATATTATATGGTGAAATATATTGGTAGAAACATTTGTAAAGCAGCGGAAGGAGATAATATTATAGACTTTACTTAAGGAGATAGTATTAATGATAAATTAAAGGTTTGCACCATCAATTAGTAAGTTATATTATAACATGATATCGTTACATTTAGCAATGTGCTGTTTTTACAATCCCCACCCCCTTCAGATTGATTTTAAAGATGTTTTACGTCAAAAGAGAAACTAAAAGAGGATTAGACGTTGCGCTTTACTATTACCTTAAAACAATGATTTTCAAATGTGACATGTGATGAGATGTAAATTCCAGCATAATGATACAAGTATTTTATAAAACTCTTTATCCGCATGTGACGAATTTTAAAATCTGGTAAAAGAATAAGTTGAAGTAGTAAATATTTCGTCATATAGAAGTTTCAGATACGAGATGAATAATACTGTAATTCTTGTATAAGAAATTCGAATTTAATTATCAGTTTTTTGACGTTTTGTTCAAAGATGCAAATCTACAAGTTAATTTAAAGAAGAACGTAGACAATACGATCATTCGCGAGATATTATTTCACTTTTTTTTTGTAAAGCTCTTGGCCATCGCTCAACTATTGTGCAGAACAAACACACAGAGGCAAACATATTTTCTTTTTTTCAATTTGACATTGTTCTGATGCTTTTCTGTATAAACAAATAATAGTTTCTTTTTCATGAGATATGATAACCAAGAGTTTAATTGTTTTAATTTTTTAAAGTGCCAAACACGTATCTGGGTGATACACAGTTACAAACTCATTTACGTAAGGTCACAATTTTAATATGTGCTACAGTATGTAATATTACTATTTGGATATGGATGTCATCATTTTTTATCATTCACAGGAAATACAGATCTTTATGAGACAAGAAATTGCAGGAAATTTCATGAAATAATAGGATCGTTATTCTCCTCATTACATAAGATTTTACCAGCATTTACGCAATAAGTAAATAAAAATACTAGGGATTTCTTGAATCTGTCGACTTGATACCGAAGGAAGTTGGTGATTTTCTGTAGCTTGATTTCGAAGCCTTCTATCTCAAAAGAGAGAAGAAAAAACGTGAAATGCAAATAAGATAATCAGCTGCGAACACTCTAGAGCGATCGCAGCGAGAAACTCAAAAGCCAGGAAGAGGTGAAAGTTTAAAGGTCGCGCGGCTCTTTTGAGGAGGCGGAGGAGAGGGAAGTTGTGGAGGGTGGGAGGTTGTGGGAGGGGCGTGGGCGGAGGAGACGTGCCTGGGGATGCGAGGGTGCGCTGGCGAAGTGCAGTACGTGCGGGTGGAGGACGCTGCCAGAGTTTGGAATATACTCGAAACAGAAGATGCTACTCGCACTTTTGGAGAGCAAATTGTAATTTGTATTTAGCCATTATATGTCCTGTAAAGAGCAATTGGCCTCGGAATCGTTAGGTTCCGAGATTTCTAGTCGGTCACCCAACCAGGAACCCGAGATGTCTCGAATTCGCTTTACCTTCGTGACTTCACGTAATCAACGAATTCGACTAGCGACGCCGGTTTTGCAGTCGTGGCCTTTCAGTAGAACCATCCCGGCATTCGCCTGGATGACCGAAGGAATCCACAAAAACCCAGTCAGAATGGTCGACGTGGGGTTTGAACCCAGGCCTCTCGAATGCGAAGTCAGCGAATCACGCCCTGAGCCACTTGACTCGGAAAGTTGAAGTTTACGAACATGACAATGATGAACGTCGTATGAAGTACTGAGTGTGGTTGAGACTTAATGACTTCCTGGTAAGTAGCTACAGTGAAGGATTGCTGTCGCCTTCAACTGTCTATTACGTAATGATAGAAATGCGATGATGCAGTGTGGATGCTTGGATTCAGATTACAGGGATTGGATCAGATTACAGGGTAAGAATAAAAAGCTAACCACTGTGCCACAAGGTTAAAACACCCGTCTTACGCAGGACTCAAATGTCATCCCTTCAGATTGATTGATTATTAGTGATTCGTGAAGCGTCAAGGATTAAGTTCATTAGTCTTTTAAGTGTAGCGAAAGTTTTTCGCTCGAGAAGTGGTGGTGATCTTGACTCTTTGGATGGCGAGATCCGTCGCCGAACTACCGTCGGCTTGATGCCTTCGGGAAAGACGGGATGGGGGCGTGGCTGGAAGGTGTGTGGGTAACGTCGTCGAGGGAACAGGCTGAGATGACCCAGCATGTCAACTTAAATGCCTATACCTTGTGGGTTCTAGGGTTTGAGTCCCTACCGTGACAGGATTTTCGATGGCCAGAGAGCTAGGTTGAATTCATCCACAGTACTGAGGAGAATTTCAGCGACCGGCTGCTCTAAATCTCAGTTTTTCATGGTTTCTCCAATCAACACTAGGTCATTGCCGGAGTAGTACGTCGAAAAACGGACCACGAATTGCGACTGCTTTTTCCTATTTTTTTATTTTCCTATCCTCATCCCTCCCTTACATTAACATGCACTGCATACTCACGCATATCGGGAGACCTGTTGGAACTTGGAGACTGTCCTAGCTGGGAGAGGAGGCGTAGGCCTGTGGAGGAAAGGTGGATCGAGAACTCGCTGCGTGGGTGTCGTCAAAGCCATTGTGGAGGAGGGGGTGTTCTGGTTCACATTGTGGCATCATGCGGGTAGTGGTGCTGGGAGAGTAATTCGGGGAGGTGATGCGGGATGCATGGCGCAGTAGAGAATTACGTCGGTAGTAGTGTGAGACGGCGGAGATATGGTTGATGTGGTGGTTCGGGGGCGTTTGTGATGAAGTTGCGGTGACGGTGTTTTGGGGGGCGGTAGAGGTGTGAGGACGGTGGTGCGAGACCGGGAGCCGGCGTCGTAGGGTCGATGGTGGGGGTGGTGGCGGTGGCTCAGGGCGGATAACACGTTTTGTGAGCGTTGCTCGTGATTTGACGCAGAAGCGGGAGCGATTGTGTGGGCGACGTTGTGAAGCCGTGGGCGCGGGAGCGCTTTGCTGCACAGCAGAATGGAGGCTCGCGGCGGTTACCCGGGGCTGTGGCGCAGAGCGCGTTTGTTGGTGGCGTCGCGAACGGAGGCGTGGGGTGCGCTGCGGCGGTATGCATCAGTGCTGGCGCGGCAGCGCGTTGCGTGGGCATCGTCGAGGCGGCTAGGGCGCGGACATCACGCCGTCGTCTAGGGGGTGTTGGGGTAGTGGCGCGGGAGAAAGTTGTTTCGCGTCTGCCGTAAAGGGGATAGTGCGTGGGCTGTGGTGCGGAGTAGACATCGTACTGGGAACGGTGATGGTATAGGGGCGGTGACAGCGCGAGGGCGATGGTGAGGTGGGGGTGTTGGTATTGTGGGTGGTGATGGGGTGCGGTGATGGTGAGGCAGTGGAGTTGGTTTTTTGAGTGCGGTGGGTGGTGGTGGTGTGGGGGTGGAGGTTGGATGAGGCGGTGGTGGTGTGGAGGCGAGGGTTGTGTGGGTCAGTGATGGTGTGGGGACAGTAGTGGGGTGGGACGTTGTTGGTGTGGGGGTGGTGGTGGTGTGCGGGCGATGGTTGAGTGGGAGCGAACGTTGTATGGGGGTGGTGGAGGTATGAGTGCGGTGATGGCGTAATGACGTGGTGGAGGGGGCAGCGGGGATGATGAGGGGGCGCTTGAGGCGAGGGGGCGATGCTGGTAGTGTGAGGGCGGTGTTGGTGTGAAGGCAGTGCTGATGAGCGTCGGCGGTGGTGGGCGAGCAGTAGTGGTGACGGAGAGATAGCGATGACGGGGCGGAGGCGGTGTGGCGCGGGGGGGGGGGTTGCATGAAGATAAAGTGATGGTGCTGGGGCGGGGGCAGGGCCCGGCGCTGCGGCATCTCGGGGCGCGGCGCGGGGGCGGCAGCGCGTTCCGTGGGCGCGGGCGCGGGGGGCGCAACGCGAGACGCCCGCACGGCGCACGCGCTGCCGCGTTGCGTGGGCGGCTATGAATGCCGGGGCGTGGGCGCGCGTGCCGAGCGACGCGTCCGCGAAGCGACGCGAGGCGACGAACGCCAAGAAAGGAGAGCGCGCTAACGCCCGAGGTTAATCTCGCGCCGCCAGGTAGCGCCGAGGGCGGGGGCGGCGCTGGGGGAAATTCGCCTGGAGCGATTCCAGAAAATGAAAGACGCGACGCGGCGGAGGGCGTGATGCGCGGCGGGCGCCGGGACGCCTGCGGTGGCAGCGCGACGCCAACTGGAGCACACTGGTGGCGGTGGCTTTATCACGCGGGCAAAAGGGGCATTTGTATCGGAGAAAACAAAAACGTTCCATGTCCAGGAGTTGTTGAAGAGCAAGAAAAAGATTCAAAGTTCCCGACATCGATCATTTTATCTTAACATTCACAGTTGAAGGACACTCTACAGACATCACAGAGTTTAAAGACAACGAACTTTTATGCAGAGAAATTTCGGATTATTATTTTGAAAACAGTTTCCTACCGTTTACTCAAATCCGGCAAAATGTGGCATCGCACATTTTTATTTGAACCGATTTCTTTTGAACTGAGTGTGCAGAAACCCCTCGTGTCCGCACTCCCGCACTCCACGATTTTTCCGAAGGAAAAACAAAACTTAATTACTTTGGATCTGCTTGCGGTCCCAAAGAAAACTTAAGCCTCTCAGGGTTTGCGGCGAACATGAGGGATTTTTATAACAGTCGAAGTGTCTATATGTATTACGTGAGATCAAGATATGTAAAAAAATGGACTAGAACGATACCTGCCCGAATTACTTCGTGAGATAATTTAAGAAAGGTTTTTCACTCCAAGAAAGATTTTTATTTGTTCTCCGTATTTGGATTTGTGAAATAATTCGTATGTTTTAAATATTAAAGTGAAGAACAATGCCTTATTGTTAATTTAAACGTCTTTCCTGGTAAATTGAAAATCTCTCTTTCAACAATGTCGTTTTTCGTTATCGTGCTCTTTAAAGGTCTAAAATATTTGACAATTTTTATCACATTAATTACTATATTTTTTACTAAAAATCCATTAACCATGTCTCTTTCTTGTGTAACACTATTTTAGACCATTGCATTAATTACTATTTTAAACGGAATTAAAATGCTTCTTTAACTATTTTCACAACGTAGCTAAAGTGTGGCTATAGTATTATCGCTATGAACAACTGTCACTTAAACCTTCCTTGTTAAAATTATTATTATTATTATTATTATTATTATTATTATTATTATTATTACCGTTATAATCACGACTAACCGAAAAGATGGGAACGGAATTTCGCCGTTGTGATCACCCTTCCCGGACCAGTGCGCGGTGTGGCGTGGGTGACGCGGGCGTGGGCGTGGCGCGGGGTCGCGTTTGAGCCGCCACCGACGACGGGCGCGCGGCTTTTACGGCGGGTGGTCAATGGAGATGGGCGGTCGCGTGTGTGGGACGCGTTGAGGTTGCGCCAAGGCACAGCAGTGGAAAGGCGGGGTTGCATTTGCTTCATCAGGACTTGCTGACAGAGCGCGAATAAGCCCTTTGTTGTTGTTGTTGTTGTTGTTATTATTATTATTATTTATTGTTATTAGTATTTTATTATTACACTTCATATAAAGTGGTAGGGTGTGTATCAAAATGTAAAACAGATTTAGGCTTGATTATTGTAAAACGTACCTGTTTTGTTATGATCCGTATGTAGCTATAGATTCTATAAATGTGCATTTCTATAAGTTGATATATTCTTTAGTATAATATGCAATGTATGGAAAGTCTTTATGTGTTTTCCTTGACATACTTCGAATGTAATCATGTAATTTGTTTGGGAACTGTGAATCCTTACAAGATCTATTGTAATATTACCATACACCAATGAGAACATTATTTACGCACAGCCACACTTGAAATATTGTTGTAAAATATTTAATACTACTTAGTATTGCTGTCGTATATGAATAATATGCCAGTATCTGAAATATCTAGAAAAGGTACAAATTCCAAATTGTAAACTATAATTACATTAATTATTACAATCAATATTGCTATTAACATTATTAGCTGATGTAACTCGGCGTTGTTCGGGTATTTATTTATGCTCCTCTCACTTCGCCTTACTGATCCCGATTGTCCCAGCTCCACTTTGTCGGACAATCCCTAGTGACAGTGCCAACGATTCTCTACAATCCCCCAAATTGCGCTTTTCCAATAACGAATTTCTGGATGTAATCAAATGTAGGGAAATATTTTAAAACTGAGAATGTCATATCTTTTCTTTAAGCTTTTTAAAAGTCTTCGTGCAAAAGAATGTAATAGTACACTTAGGGATGGGGCGATTGGAACAAAGTCAGCGGCGTGAGCGAGGTGTGTGCAGCGGTCGAGTTTGAAATGAAATGTACGGTGTTTGCGGTGAACGGAGTCGTCTGAGTCTTTGAGTGCGCCAGTTGAACAGAATGGTAGGAATGGGCGAGGGTTGAATGGAGGGTGCAGTGATCAAGATGAACAAAGTGAGTGGGATTGACAGAATGAATAGGGTGAACGGTGTGAGTGAGTCACAGAATAAAATTGGTAGGAGATTTCAACTGGATAGAAATGTGCGCCAGGTTGTAGGTGTGTGCGGATTAGTAGATTCAGCGTGTTTTGGCGGGAAAGCGGGAGAAGGAGGAACGGAAATAGCGAAGAGTGCGGGAAATGAGGGTGGATGGGGTTAGCGGCGTGGCTACGGGAGGGGAGTGCTAGGAGCGCTGCTCCTGGTGGACAGGTAAAGTGAGGTGCATCAATACACGATGGTGTGAGATTGGGAAGAGGAAGTGGATAGAGCAGAAGGAAGAGCAAGCTGGTGGGAACAAGGAAGGTCGAGTGGGCGAATTGGGTGGGTCAAGGGAGTGGGAGTGGCAATGGATAGGTAGATAGGATGGGTTGGTCTGTGTAGAGACAGTTGTTTGAGTTGGAAGGGTGGTTGGCAGGGTGGAATAGCAGACGCAGGTGCGTGGGAGATGTGTCCATGGATAGTGTGAGATGTACGGGGGAGAGAGGGGAAGCTGACTCGCGAAAGATCGAGTACTGCAGTAATTATGACATTAGTTTCCTATTATTTGGTTGTGTATGTATAATACTAAAATTAACGAACATTTTTGTGTGGGACACAGATGGAGAAATGTTTTTGATATTGAGATTTAGTATTTAAGTCCGGTTTAGAAATATATGTCTCAGGCAGTGACTGGCAATAGTTTGTGTTGTCATAAATTGTAATGGAAATATTTTATGATTACTAAAGTATTTCGAATAGTAAATATACTTTAGTTTTCTTATATTACTATCAATGCAAGATTGGTATATAACTCAAGGTGATTACAAAATTGGCAGCGGCGTTTAACTGTTTCCGCAGTGAGAATGGTTGGTGTCTGTGCACACAACAAAAATGGGGGTGGGGATAGAGTACTAAGTGTTGTGGGTAAAGGTGGATAGTGAGAGAGATAAAAACTAATCTAGTAACCGGAATTATTTGGTGATTATTAAATTACATTGGTACTCTTTTAAACGATATTTAAGTGTTTTGCATTGTGAAGACTCTTTACTCTCGAACTAATGGTGATGACAACCCCTTGTGGCGACTATACATTGAGTTCGGACGGGTGAGAGCGGTGTGAGAGATGGCAGTGGGAAGTGTTGAAAGTGCGGGAGGCACCGAATGGAGCGAGGGAGCTTCAGAGGCACGAAGTTCGTGTTCGAGTGTGGGTACGAGATCGAGTGCAAGGGGGAGAGGGAGAGGGCGAGGGCGAGGACAAGACGAGGGAGAGGGCGAGGGAGAGGGCGAGGGAGAGGGCGAGGGAGAGGGCGAGGGAGAGGGCGAGGGAGAGGGCGAGGGAGAGGGCGAGGGAGAGGGCGAGGGAGAGGGCGAGGGAGAGGGCGAGGGAGAGGGCGAGGGAGAGGGCGAGGGAGAGGGCGAGGGAGAGGGCGAGGGAGAGGGCGAGGGCGAGGGCGAGGGCGAGGGCGAGGGAGAGGGAGAGGGAGAGGGAGAGGGAGAGGGCGAGGGCGAGGGAGAGGGCGAGGGAGAAGGCGAGGGAGATGGCGAGGGCGAGGGCGAGGGAGAGGGCGAGGGAGATGGCGAGGGAGAGGGCGAGGGAGAGGGAGAGGGCGAGGGCGAGGGCGAGGGAGAGGGCGAGGGAGAAGGTGAGGGTAGGGGCGAGGGAGAGGGCGAGGGGGAGGGCGAGGGAGTGGGCGAGGGAGAGGGCGAGGGAGAGGGCGAGGGAGAGGGCGAGGGAGAGGGCGAGGGAGAGGGCGAGGGAGAGGGCGAGGGAGAGGGCGAGGGAGAGGGCGAGGGAGAGGGAGAGGGCGAGGGAGAGGGAGAGGGCGAGGGAGAGGGCGAGGGAGAAGGTGAGGGAGAAGGTGAGGGAGAGGGCGAGGGAGAGGGCGAGGGCGAGGGAGAGGGCGAGGGCGAGGGCGAGGGCGAGGGAGAGGGCGAGGGAGAAGGCGAGGGACAGGGCGAGGGTGAGGCCGAAGGAGAGGGCGAGGGAGAGGCCGAGAGTGAGGGAGAGGACAAGGCGATGGCGGGTGTTTGGGCTCGCGTGCCCGAGCGGTGCGCGCCGACGCCAGCGATAAAGGCGCAGTTATTTCTCGGCGTCAGCAGCGCAGCCTCGTGTGAGGGGTTAAAGGTTACGCGGCCGCGCGCCCTCTGCATGGGGCGTCACGCGACGGGAGCGCAGACCTCAATGGGAGCGATGGTGGCTGGCCGCTGGGCAGGCGAGGCGAGCCCTTTTTATAACTACAAGATGTAAACATGTTTGTGTTATCGATACCGTATGCGACAAGTACTTCACGTGTTCTCCAGTTTTGGGAAATTGAATGATGTTTAAGTTAAAAGATTGAATATAGGTTTTTAGTAGTCGAACATTTGGAGAAAACTGCTATTTGTGCATAGGTCAACCGTTTGTTTTTACAGATTCCGTTGGTGAGATGTAAGTTTTGATGTGTGTTTTAGATGTGTGTGTTTCATGTGAGTGTGTTTTTCTTACAATTTTTATTATTGATTAATATTTCTACAGACTAAAAGCCATATGATCCGTGGGTTCCGAGTTTTTCCAGATGAACTTTTAGAGAATGATATTTGTCCAAACTCACAATTTCTCCTACTAAAAGGCTAACAAATCATTTTTAGAGAGATGTACATTATACAATTTCACGAGGTAGGATAAACACAAGAACTTGTCGCCGCGATTACATAATTTGAAAAATGAGGACTACCTCTTGAAATGTTCAAAATGATAAAAACAATCTGATAATGAATGTTACTCTCAGATCAGAGCGCCGAATCACATCCTTCATGGTCCAGCAGGAAAGAAATTTAACAAAGTATCTTATCCACAGTGTGAGAATGAATGCAAAATAAAATCAAAGCCCGAAAAAATGAGCTTGGCAGGAAACGCCTGCGCATATGCAAACAGCATGACATACAAGTGCTGCTGGTAGCAGGGCTTTGAATGTCGGCATTGGATTGCAGAATCGAGAGTTGTGCGAGAGGAATTCAAGAGCAGACTTCAATGCCGTAAAACTTGCAAACCGAACTTTAACGTCTTAATAAAGTATATTATGGTAACTATTACTTGTTACAAATACTTATTTTAATTTTATTTTGATTTTAAAATGTGGACGAGGTAGAAAGTAGGAGTATTGCGATCACCACAACCGTTCTTTGGCTGTGTTTGAATATAGTTACTTAGGAGTAGTTTTTGTCTCATTGTGACTTGCTTTACTTCTATTTTATTTTCCTTTTCCATAAATACAGACAATATATTTCAACATAAAGTACTCACTACACTCACCACAGCCAAATAATCACCACAATCGGAATACATAGACGTTTCTTTTCACAAAATCTATGAAAGAAGCTTCGATTAGGAATATGCTTACACTTATTAACGCAAACTCCTTGAAGGTGCAAATGTATTACAATATAAAGGGATAGGGGGAAAGGAATTACAATATATGTATACACCCCTTGAAAGGGGTAATGCGACAAAAAATTATTAGATAATTTATGCCTGATTATTCATTTCATAATTTTGCTCTGGTCACCTTGTCAGAAAAACTTCAATTTAAAAAAAATTAAGTATTGCAAAGAATTTGCATTATTGTGACCACTTTGGCAAGTATAACATACGCATTATTGTAATATTGGTTGTATTGCTGTATTAATATTAAATAATACCTAATATTCCAACCCTTTCGTTCATAAAATTCATACATAAAATTCTTATTTTGGTACTATTAGTAAGTAATACTATAAATCGAGAAGCAGTATTCCAATACCTCTTCAGAGTGACGTGTTATTTCTCATTAAATATATTATTCAGCTTTATTGAGCGAAAGCAGAGTACAGAAATGCACCATGTGGTCTAAGTGTTTAGGTTTTCAAATCCTTTACATTTAAAAGAAAGAATGGAAGTGTGAATATTGATTATCATGAGCAGGTAGCAGGATAGATTAGGTGAGTATGTTGCACGTCAGGTACTCAAAAACATTTGGCAGCAGACGTGAATTTTGTGTATGATTTATACAGAACCAAGGATGTAATAAGAAAAGTAGGGGTGTAGTATGTCTAGCAAGAAATATACTACTAATATCAATATATGAACGAAAGATATCTCGCCTAAAATTAAAAAAAAAATCTTGTATGTTCGTGAGTGAGAAATTACAAATAATATAAAGCTTGATTAAAAACCACTATTAGATATTATCCGTTAAGAAAAACCTCACGGACATAAGACAGAAATTCTTTTATACCTCTACAAGATACTGTAAAATCACTGGCAATAAAGGAAGTCGAAAACGACACCTACAATGCAGAAATAGACCAGACTCTGAATAAAGTAAGGAAGTACGAGCCAAATAAAAGATGGAAATTTCATTTACTATATCAGAGCCTGAAATGAATAAAAGACATAAAACATCTTTCAACATTGATAAATGGCAGACACCAAAGAAGTACACCAACTTTAACGCATATTTCAAGAGAAATATTTAAATTACAATCTCAGTGCAACTTCACACCAAATGTCTAAATAATTAAATTTACCTGAAAATACTGTGCATTGCATAATATTAACAAAATAGGGGCAAGGGAACGTACGAGTAGTAACAAATATTGTAGTCCATGTTGTGACAAACGGTATCTGCCGATCCTCCGATGGACACCTTAATATTTTCAAAAAGAGTTCTTAGTATGAATGTGAGTCATTCTGCTTTGTATTTACGAGAATTCCGTAACTACATTTCAACAGAATGGTTTTTTTTATTCTCGAACTCGATAACTCTTTCACTCACCCCTGATACCCGGAGATAACCAATATTGAGTTTGTTGTTATAAATTAGACCGGCTCTTTACATATCTATGGATATTTACAACCACCTACGGCAAATGTTTAATTGGAACAGAACGGCCACATAACTACATCAACGGTATTGTAAACTGAATGTCAAGTAGACTGGTTTTGACCGAGTATCTAATGCAGTCCTCAGACTAGAAGGCCCTAGGGCTAGAGTTCCAATAGTAGCAGGGTTTTCAATACTCACTAGATAGCTAGGTCGAATTCAGCTGCTAGCAGGGGAAGAAATCTTAACTGCCGGCTGCTCTACTCTAATCGATAATTTTCTGAGGTTTCTTCAATCAACGACAGGCGAATGTCGCAGCAGTAACCCAACAAATGACCCACGGACCGCATACGATATTTCCTTCCTCTTCCTTGTCCTATCCTCACCCTTTACCTTCACACATTTACACATATGCACAACACTACTGCACATGGCGGGAGAGCAGACGGGAGTTTAGAACTTGTTTCAGCTGGTGCGGTGCTCCGCTGGAGGGAGATACCTAGTTGGCAAATTCCCTCAAACCGACGTCTTGGTCGGCGCCGAATTTCATAATTTAAAGGGGGATAATCACCAACTCTTATCGTCGCAAAATGCCTTACACTTACGGGAAGAATGACCGTATCTGTTGATGCTCTCGGAAACACGAAATAATTAATCAATCAATGAATACACTGCCTTTGATCTATTTTTCATATATTCTGATTCACAGACACCGTTCAAAATTGGAATTAGTGTTTAGCTATGTTTATAAATATTTTCTTAAAATAATCAGTCGCATAATGCAATTTCTTACCTGAAAGATAATACACGAAATTCAAATCGTATTTTCTCATTAAATTAAAAGTATATTGTGAAGAATGAATATAAATTTAACGTAACGTAAGTGACTTGTGCGATAAAAACTCTTTTATAAGATTCTGAATTTTCCTCTTGCGTTTACGTCACAATATTGTGGCGTGGAAGACTAATCAAATCACTAATTTACACATGATATCTAAACCAGTTAATTTTGCCTCGAATCTCTACACCCAGCATGAAATATCTTATTTTTACTTACTTGTACTTAAAATGATGGTATTTCAAAAACATTGTTCAAATTTCTGAAAATAGAATTTTTGGGAATCGAATTGTGAGTAATGAAATTACACCTTAGAGCATACTACATGAAAGCGAACATTTAATCACGAAATTAAAGTCAAGATTGTATTAAATAAACTTTAATACCCTACCACGTAAATTCTACGCTTCAATACATGTTTAATTTGAAAACGTTGTATGAAGAAACGCATGAGGAGGACTCGAGAGAATAGGCGGCTTGGAGAGCTCTGTATGAATGAACAGCGCAGTGTCGCGTTGTGGAAACATTTCGCTTGGCTTGGCGACGGTGCGACGCTGTGCGGTGCAGTGCACCGAAACTTGCCGAGGGGCGTGGGCGGCGTGGGCGGCGTGGGCAGCGTGGGCGGCGGGGCGGCGGGGCGGCGTTGACGGCGGGGGCGGCGGGGCGGCGAGGCCGGCGGGGGCGGCGGGGGCGGCGGGGGCGGCGGGGGCGGCGGGGGCGGCGGGGGCGGCGGGGGGCGGCGGGGGCGGCGGGGGCGGCGGGGGCGGCGGGGGCGGCGGCGGCGGCGGGGGCTGCGGGGTGTTGCAGTCACGGGGGTGGAGCGGGTGAGGATAGAGGGGAGACGATGGGGGAGGAGATGACTGGGGTGCTGAGGGGTCCGCGGGGGGCGGGCAGGGGGGCGATGCGGCGCGGTCCTGCAAAGGTCAGACGTCGCGCGCCACCCGCAGAGCTCGCGCAGCGCAGTTCCGCGCCGCGTCTCGCTTGTCGGAATACGCTCAGGCCTTCCGTTACCAGTTGGATTGCGACTTTTTTTTTGGTTTGCTTTTTTCGAAATAGAGTTGGTGATCGGGCGACGAGCTCATTTTTGAATAGTATTGCATTTGTTGGGAAAACGAACACTCACTGGAAAGCACTTTCAGATGTGGAAATGTAATATATTTACAACTCTTTTATAGTAATTTATAATAGTTTTGTGGAACGAGGCTTAGTAGTAATTAATCGATGTAATTAAATTATAAAAAGCGAGGAGCAGATATTGAACTTAATCTTTATTGTGTCAAAAAGAAAAAAATTACTGATGCAAATTCAAGACATTTTCAATATGCTTTTGTTATTCTTATTACAGAAGTGGATCTGCTTTGAAATTATGTTACTGAAATGTTAGACTTTCTAGTTCGAATTAATAAAATTATCACGAAATATGATCGACATATGATCGGTAAACGATCAGTGCGAATTAAAAACCGCGTCTTTTAACGGATGACATTCCTTTTAAGTCACTGACTTAGTTATTTGTATTTGTCATTCGATATCGGTGTTTGCCGATGTTCTGATGTATTACAATGGTATGCAGAAACATGTCACTCTTTTTTATTAAAAAGTGATTAATAAAGTTTTGTTCCAAGCTTCGAACACTGTAGTAATTAAATATGTAACCATCCATTAATTTTAGAGTACAGTTAGTCTCTCCCGTCCCATGTAGATTTTCAAAATTGAAATTGAGGTAGGGATTTAAGCAAATTCATCGAGAAGGGCATGCTGAATGTCGACCCGTGTTCTGAGAAGGACTACTTAACTTCACCGCGCCGCCGTTCCCGTTCTGTTAAGCTTGCAGTTTAACCCTGTCTAATTGCTGATTAGCATTTAGGGATTCGCATATCTCTAGTCCCAGGAAGTGACGGGAATCTGTAAGAATATTATGTTTGTAACCATTCTCCAGAAAAATGACAATTTTTGTATAAATGACTTCGTTATCTTCACGAAGATGAGGTAAAAAACTCAAAAGTTATTTAAGTTAGTTAACTATGATCTAGCAAATATTTAATTCTTTAACAGAATGCAATGGAGGTAGATTCATTTATGTTTTTATTCAAAGAAAATGTGTCTATAATAAAATGAAGTCTTATTTGAATGAAGATACGGTGGTGAAAGGTAGTCAAAAGCTTCTTTTTTGAGTTATTTTAGATGAAGATAAATTATGTTTCCTGTACAACTCTACCCAATAACACCTATTTGCGATTTTAATCCCACATTTACTTACATGCTTGCACAAAGCATTATATGAGCTCTTTTCAAAACTGTATTATTGTGAGCACTATTTTTTCTCCGAACTATTCATATATTACAAACATTATTTGTAATTAGAAATAAGGCTGGCTTATTTTTCAATTTGATGATCACGTAGGGCGCGAAGTAGAAGTATATTCCTCTGATAATGTTGATGCACTCCAATTTTATTATTTTCAATTTTTAGGAAAATAAGAAAACTGATAATTATCTACATATTAAAATTAGTTTTCTAAAAGCAAAAGAATGTTCTATAAATATTTTTAAGAATAATGAACAACTTTGACTCCATTTCCAATGTTACTAAGCTCATTTACTTTTGAAAAGATAGTTTTCCTTTTTTCATGACCATATTTTACTTGTTTAATTACATATAATTTTTCAGGAGTTCAACAAAATTCACATTTAACATTGTGGGAAGATTCCAGAGCTTTAATTTAGTAATTCATTTATGGTAAGAATGCGAGAGAAAATATCTTAAAATATTTAAGATATTGTAAGTCCCCTTTATATCATTTTTCAAGTCACATTCATGAAGCACTGGAAAACATGTAACTCAATGTTTGTATTTATCTCGAGTTGTCAATACGTAGATTGGTTAGTTATCACTTTTTTCTTCATCCAAGAAGTCATTGTTCCTCATTGTGTCTAAAAGCACACCCTGAAGAAAACTGTTGTACTATTTCCGTGTTTTTGCAGCAGTTGTAAACATACTTCGCAATAATACTGGCTCGTAGAGACATATCCTTTATACATAATGCTTTAAGGAAATACGGTTACAGTTTTACGGTTTTTACGGTTTAATATTTCCGATTTTATATTTACTGTAAGGTTACGGTTTTATATTTATTGTAACACACCATAACTACACAAACTTGTAAGTGCGCTACAGCTGGAGCGGAAAGTATCTCTAAACCTGCATTGCACAGATTTAGAGCTCAAAAATGAATGTTTGCAGATTACGAGATTGGGAAAAGAGCACACGCACATGCAACCGGCAACGTAGATTGCGCTGCACCATGTTACCATCGTCTGTAACTTTGAAATGATGCATTGTAGGCCCTGAGAACCGGGTTTTCGTTGTCTAGGGGGACGCCGGTTATGTTTGTAATGTCTTGGTCGACACAATTTCGGATGTTATATTAAATTTTCTGGTCATACCTATTCTCCATTGCATGGGGTGACATACATGTTCGAAGTTGGGTTTCACCACTTTCACAACAATGATATTAAAACAGGGAATGCTCTACCAGATCCCTGTAATAACACCTTAGTGAGGGTGGTATTCGCCGGTTACAAATTGGTAAACTTTTCTAATACTAATAGCGTTCAGAGCTAAAGGAATGAGGCTTCAAATGAGTGACGGTCTGGGAACCGTGGATATTAACAATACTCTGGGGTTTCTTTCAAATTAGCAAGGTCTCAGACTGAGACACCTAAATAGATGAATACCCATTTGGCAGATTAAGCTCGGTCGCTTATGAAGGGATTTGTACATCAAAGTATGTGGAGCAGATGGCTAGAGGTTCTAATCCTTTTTAAAGTACGGACATTTTTCCATGTGGCATGTATCGTTGGAGGCTTATCCCAACACCAGATATCCTTCAAGAACGTCACCTCATTCATAAAATATGATCTGTCATTGTCAGATTCCTGCGCCAGAAGCCGAACTTCTTAACCAAGCTCTGTGAAGTCACGGAAGTTAAGCAGCTCGAGACACCGCGGAACCCTGGATGGGTGACCGTCTGGGAACCACGTATACTAACGATGCTGAGATTCTGTCCGACAAGAGGGAATGACTTACGACTTTACTTGACGTATGAATGGTTACTTCCAAGGAGAGTTACTCCATATTCAAAACTACTTAATTTAAAAAAATAACATCTCCATTCAATCCTCATGATCATACTACCATCCTTAAGACAAAGGAAGACAAAAGCAAAACTAAAGCGATCACCTGACCAGGAAAGGGGATGACATACAATGAGTGCGCATTGTTTTATTTCGGGTCTATCAACTAATTAAGTTGTTGGGCCTGTAAGTGTAGTGCATGTTAAATCCCAGCAGATTGCACGTCCGCTTACGAGGTTTTCCTTCTCGTGTATCTCCTTCAGTAAGGCGCTACCACAGCCTGGACATTCTCTTAACCTTCCGACTGGTCGCCCAACATGTCTTGTGGTATAGTAAGTAATAGTGTGTGTATGGAGAGTGGAGGGAACAGCACGAGGAAGGAAAGCCTTGAAACGAACCACGAAGGTCCGTGGTCCGTTTCTTTGGAAATTGCTTCAGAATTCACCAGGTATTAGACGATAAAACTATGAAAAACTACCTATCAGATAGCCGCTAGAATTCGCCTCTTTACAGTGGTTGAAATCGACCAAGCTGCGAAGCGGATATCGAAATTCCACCACTGTTGGGACTCTAAACTTAGGACTTCCCGAACAACGATGCTACAGACTCAGCAGCGGGTTTTTTGCCGCAGAGCAATCGCAGCCGTTGGATGACAGAGATGTAACCATATTTCTTTCCCTAAACGTATACTAGAAATGAGATGTTCACCATTGCCATAGTTGCACAATTAGCATTCATTTTTAGATATATGAAGGTATACTCTTGTAGTCTACATTAAGTATGGGAAAAAAATAAAGTAACTTGAATTTTGATGAACTTTTGAAAACAGCGTACGAGATTCGTGTACTGAATCTTTCAAACCTGAAAGTGTTCCACTAAGTTTTGTAGGGCTTCAATACGATGATGATCGGTGCCAGAATACGTAATTTCACCCGACGGCTGCCAACCTACGCGTCGTGACTGGCCGTTGCGTTTTGTTGTGTGAAGCTGCAGGAGCAGCACGCCACCATCACGCGTGCGTGTGCAACCTTGCAGGGTCAAGGTCACGCTCCGTTCGATTCTCTGCAGGTGAGCTATTGCTCATGCGCGGTCGACGGAAAGCGCACGCCGTGTGAAAAGTTCAAGATGCTCATTTTTCTTCCCGGCCGACCAATTTACCGTTTCGAGTTGGAACATTTCGTGAACAAACACAGAATTTGGACCGCCAACCGTTTCCCAATACCGGATCTGCCTTCAGCTAATATATTCCTCAAATGGCCGAAATCCATATATACCAATATGGCGGATATGAGGGTAAAGTACGTTTTGGAGTTGTGAGTTTTGTTTGATGGTAAAGCACGCAGGAACCAAACACTTATTAGCAAAAAATCCTAAGCAACACATTTTTTTTTACAAAATATCAATAAGAAATAATTATATAAGCATAGAGATAATCGTCTTTAAATTATTTTTAGAGTTGCCCTCATTCATTTTCAGATATTACTAGATCTGACCATCATTTATAATCTCGCTTAAGGCAATATTGCATATGAATGCCCTTATCTTATTAAAAATCCTACATTGTGTTTATCATAAGAAATAATTTTAATTCATTAAATACGCAACTTTTTTCGCTATAATTTCTTTTTCTCATAGTGTCTTTTTCGATCCTATTAATTTAAGACAATATAATATTTTCTTTTTATTGAGAAACTCTCAGGAAAGCATTTAAAGATTTATTTAACTGGCAATCAAACTTCCATTAAATGAAGGGCAAATTTTTTATTTTTGTTTCAATTTGTATATTTTCAGTTAGGTGAGGTGTTTTAGATTTAATTTTCTTTTGAGGAAGTGGTCTCTTAGTTTGAGCTTATCCGAATCCCTAAGATTTATTGGAGATGACTTTAAAAAAGATAATACATTATGATAAAATAATAGTGGTGGTGTTGTAACAATGACAGAGCGACAGGTGAGGCGTGAGAATCCTGAATGCAGCGAGCCCAGATTTTCCTTGCCACGAAATTCAACGTGGTATATTCTGGAGGGTTCTCGCCACTCTTGCGCGGAGAGGTTAACAGTTCGCCCACATCGCCGCGGGCGGTCCCCGGGGGGGGGGGGAGTTGCAAAGTGCGGTTATTGATAGCTCAGGTCGCATTCACATGCGTACACTCATGCGCACTCGACGCGAACACTCGTGGCCAGCCTCGCAATCGAACCAGCAACCCTCCGCCGGCGCAGCGTAGCCCCCCTCCCTCCTCCACCGCCCTACTTGGAAGCGGTTAGCCATTGCGTTTAGTAGCGCATATTACGTAAGAGAGCATTCTATCCCGTGCGAGCTGCTCGGGTGCAGCCCCTTCCTACTTGTTGTCTGCCCGGCCTCGCTGTTGCAGACGGCGTCTTCTTTCGTCCATTGAAGGGCTGGCTGGGAGCAGGCGGTACAACGCATGCTCACGTAGTGACGTAGCAGATACGTCAGCACGTACTGCTGGAGTGGAGCGGGAGAAGGGGCGGCTTGCCATTACCCCTGTCGGCTTCGCCCCCTCTTCCATTGCACTCACCCGCGCCTCTGTTGCCACCTCACCCCCACCCGCCGGCTTCACCCGTGCCTCTGCCTCCGCTTCAGATCCAACGTCTTCCCCTCACCCGTTCCTGCCTGCATCCCCGCGTCCGTCTCCGCCTCCGTCCCACCTACCATCCCCGCCTCCGTCTCTACTTCCGCCTCCGCCTGCGAACCTGCTTCCATCCTCGCCTCCATTCCCGCCTCCGTCTGCATCCGTCCTAGGACCCGTCACGCTTCAATTCACCCTCCCTCTGCCTTCGACCCTGCCTCCGCGCTCGCCCGGGCCTCCGCACGTGACGCTACATCCACCCACATCTGCAGCCCCTTCTCCGCCTATATAGTCGCCTCCGCTCCGTCCTGGCTTCCAATGCCACGTCCGCCTCCCTCGCCCCTAACCTGCCCTGCATCCCCACCGATACGTCACCACTGCCCCTACCTGCCGACTCACACGTCCCACATGCGCCCCCTTGATCATCGTCCCCCAACGTACCCTGTTCATCTCCTTTCTCCACAACCTCCTGCCCGTATCCCTTCCTTCTCTGCTTTACTCGTCACCGCCCGAAAATCCTGTTTCTATTATGCTCCCCTCCACCAAGTCCCCATCTGAATCGACCACGCTCACGACTCCTGTTTCACCGCCCTCGTCTCTTCCCCTCCAATACCGCCTCCTTGTCCTCTTCCCCTCTCTCACCGTCCACGCCCGCACCTCGGCCTTCCTGGCTCGCTCCGCGGCGCCGCCTCGTTCACAAGTCCCGCCGGGCGCGCGGGGCGGCGGAGCGGGGCGTCTGCGGCGCGCGCAAACCGCGGAGGGGAGACGTTGCAGATATCGGCCAGTGCAGCCGGGGCGGGGGCGGGGTTGGCATAACCGCGTGGGCGCGGGCGTGCGCGCGCGGGGCGGCGGGGCGGGCGGGGGTTCGCGGAAGCGGCGGCCGCCCACGCCGTGCGCCTCGCGTCGGGTCGGCGCGCGCCCATCGAGCGGGCGGCGGCGCGAGCGGGTCGTGAACGAGTCCTTGGGCTGCGCTGGCGATTCAAAGCGCCCACTATAGTGAAGCGCGGGGCGCATGCGCGCGCGCCGCCGCGGGCCCGCACCGCGCCGCCCCGCGCCTCGCCCCGCGCCCCGCCACGCGCCCCGCCACGCCCCCGCGCGCCGCTCATTCAGCGCCAGTCATTCACTCAGGCGCCGCCGCCGCCGCCGACACACGCGCCCCGCACTTTTGTGGCGCCGGCCGCCACTACTGCCAGGTGGAGGGAGGGGAGGGGCGGGTGTACGACGAGAAAAGTCCAGGGTGGAGAGATGGGTTAATGGGACGGAGTACGTCAAGGACAGGAAGGGGAACTAAATGGGATGTGGTGGGGGAGACGGGCACAAACATCTATGGTAAACCATTGTGGCTTTACCCCCAACAAACTCATCAACCATAATATTTAAGATGCTAGCCTTAGATTGTGTAGATTTTCTTCCAGCTGTCTATAATGTAAGGAATATTGCTGGAGAATCTCTAAATTACAGATATTCATTTTGCAGAATAATAACTTCCATACCAGTCCTCATAATAATCGTGAATGATTCAGATGCCACTGCCAAGATCTGCAGCCCGATGCCGCCGCCGTAGGGTAAAGGGACAGTACGGGCAGGCGTGGGGTTGGGGAGGTGGTAGGGTGAGGGCAGGGAGCTCGACGCGGTCAGAAAGGAGAAACGGCGTTGGGCGAAACGGCCAAGACGGATAGAAACCTTCATGACAAAAAATAGGGGCAAGAGTGTCCAATTTCAGATCCATCTAATAAATACATAAGAGGCTAATACCGGTAAAGGTAGCTCAGGGCATCAAATGATGTGTGTGCAGTGCCTCTGACCGATAGGTTCTGACGGCGCCAGGACTTCCGATACTAGCTTGTCATCAAGATCGAATTTAGCCGCTGTCTGGAGGCGAATTACAGCGGCCGGCTGCTCTGATAGGTAGTTTTCCTTGGTTTCTCGGATCAATACCAGGCGAATAACGGAGCAGTACCCTAACAAACTGGCCACCGACCGTGTGCGATCTTTCCTTCCTCTTCCTTGTCGTATTGTCACCCCTTACTTTCACATACTCATGTACACATTACCACACATCACGAAAGACCAGTCGAGCTTGCCCTCGCTGGGACGGTGCCAGAGTAGAAGGAGATACCTGGTTGGGGAAAATGCCCCCAAGCTGACGTGTCGGTCGGGGCAGGTTCTCGCCATTCTGCGAGGAAAGATAATCGCCACCTCTCGCGGTAAAAGCATGGTAATCTTCTCCCATTGCCTGGCGAGATCCAGTACCGACCTACGTCGGCTTGCGGGGATTCCCCAACCAGGTATCTCTCACCAATGGAACAGCGCCTTAGCCGGGACGTTTTAAGCTCGCTACTGGACTCGGTAAAGTCTCGAGGGGAAAGTGACAGACACGAATGGTGTGAAGCAGGTCATGTTCTGGGTTTCGTAACCCAGAGTCAGGCGGGAAGGACGCAATTGCTGGAGTGAGGCGATTCCTATATATGTTTCCGTACGAGGTAGTAAACCTGGAGCGAAGCGGATTTGGTCTGGAGTAGGGAATGGGACGCGACCGCCTCGGGTGGTGAGCTGACGTATTGTGGGGGTGAGACTACTGCGAAACGGGGTGGGGTGATTGAGTACTTTTTGTTTCCGGGCGCGTCACCGTCCTAGGCCATTAGTCCTCTAAGTGGTAACTGTTCAGAGATGACGCTGTACCTCTCCCACTGAAACGTGAAAATCACCGCCAACACTTGTGGAGTTTCTCTCTGTTAGGAATAAATAGAACTTTGCTCTCATAGGTTGGCAGTATCTGCCACTTCCGTGGCTTTGTATTCTTTAACAAGCATGCTAGTTGTATGCGTCGTGTGTGCAGTGTGTGAAAGAGAAGTGTAAAACAGTGTTATGTTCCTGTAAAACAGTGAAAAGAAAAATTTGTGTATGATGCGTCTTCGTCTCTAGCGGGCCTCCAGATTCATCAGCAGAATCTTAACACTCTCCTCCAGATATCTCCCCTAGCGAGGCCAGTTGGGACTAGCTCACAGTACGGATGAGCTCTATGCTCCCGAGATGTGAGTAGTGTAGTGTATATATGAAAGTGTTTGTGTTTTAAAGGGAGCAGGAAATGGCCCGTTTGTTCTGGGGTTCTTGGGGTTCTGTTCTGGTTTCCGCCTGGTAGTGGTCGTCATAACCACGGAAAATTGCCGATCAGAGCACTTTGCTGCTAGAATTCTCATCCAGACAGAGGCTAAATTCGACCTAGCTATCTAGATAGTAACGAAAATCCTGCCACTGTCGGGACTCGAATCTAGGACCTCCCGGTCAGAGGCACTGCAGTACCTTGAGTCGAAAATCCGCCTCCATCGGAACTCGACCCTAAGACCTTCCCATCAGAGACAACACAGAGACAGTGGCAATAGTTGCTCAGAGTGAAACCCAGCAGATCTGTAACGAGTTGGGTCCGGACCGTTTTTACGTAGTTTCGCTCCGGAACGGACTGATTTCAGATTGGTAAATATGGCTCAGGAAATTGATTGATGTCACTGCAGTGCCTCTGACTATAGGTTCTAGGTTTCAAGCCCCGACTGTAGAACGATTTTCGACACTAACTAGACATTTGGATCGTGTTCAGTCGTTGCCTGACAGAGAATTTTAGCGGCAGGCTGCTCTGATCTTTAGTTCTCCGATCAACACCAGGCAATTGCCGGAGAGGTACCCTAACAAACGGGCAACGGACTGTGTGTTATCTTTCCTTCCTCTTCCTTGACATATCCTTACCCCTTATTTACGAAAAAGTACACTCATGTGTATTTCACTACCACACTTGTCGGGAGACCAGTCGGGACCTTATAGCTTATCCTGGCTGGGGCGTTACCACGCTGGTAGGAGACACCTGGTTGGGACAAGTCTCCACAAGCCGACGTAGGTCAGCGCCGAATCTCGCCATCCAGCCGGGGATGATCCCCGCCATCTCCATCGAAAAAGACATACTACATTGCACTTGCGGGAATAATGACCTTAGAAGTTTACGAGCCCGGAAACATCATTCAATCTGTCAATAAAAACACGGTTTCGGATCGGGTTCGAAGAGAGCGCACAGATGTCTGGCGATTTCGGATCGCCCCCGGTCCGTGCATGGAGCGCGAGATGCGCGGGGCGACCGCGAGAGGAGTGGGGGTGGGGGTGGGGGGCGGGGAGCCCAATCGAAATGGATGCTGCTGCGCGAAGCGGCGGCCTTGACCGCGTAGTAATGGAGCCCGTACGCGCCGAGCCGGGCGGCAGGAGAGAGTCGGCGTCCACGCGTCCAGGCGTCCCGCGCGCTGCGGCGATTCGTCGCTCATCACAGAGGCCACTGGCGCGGCGCCAGCTCTGCAGCTGGACGCAGCCGCGCTCTGTCTCGTGAGCCGCACACGCAGCGGCTGACATAGGGAGAACATCGGTGCCTCAAATTGGCGGCCAATGTTCCTACAGTGGAAACTGTTCGTGTAGATTACCCTATAATGTGGCAGAAAATTGGATGATTGATGGGTCGATTGTCATTGGCTGGAATCATGAGAATCAAAGCATCCTACAAAAAATCTGTAATTTAATAAATGTCTCTAAGAAACTGTAATACTGTTTTTGAATATATGTACTGTGTATATTATCATAACTTGTACAGTCATATTTCCAAACGTTGGTGGAAAGTAAACTGTATTGACTACGCATTCATTGTACAAAAATGTAAATCTGTAAACAATATATAAACACGCATTGTAAAAGCTTTTCTTGTAATTTTTCAGAATGGTAATGAATAACCTCGTTGTTGATACGATAATAAATAGTTTAGATAAAAAAAATGGTTCTTGTTTATTTTTCGCGTGACTTATATAACGCTTTCTGTTTCTGTTTATCTGTTTATTATTTTTAATTAACTGTTTTAAAATGTATTATAAGCATTTTTCAAAATCCAAAACAATAATCTTTAAATTTATTAATTCATATTTTCGTATTTTTAAATTATTCATTATTGTATTTATTTTTTCCTCAATCATGTTAATTATGACACTCCTCGCTTTCTTTTTTACATATTGTAACACCCCCGGTCGTCTCGTTAGAGAACGCCCGGTTAGCGGTCCGGTTATAGCTCAGTCGGTGATGGAAGGAATCGTTGAACAGACACAATGGCAGTACGAAACAAACACTTTAATCACTGGTAAAAATTACTTTTATTCCTGGGCAATAAAATCTAATGCCCCAGGGAAGTTACATTTGCAAATTGAGTAAAGAAATGAGAAAATTAGGTGAAAAGAAAAGAAGATGAAAGGTTAGAATTCAGATTAAAGCTTAAAACTAGAAAGAATTATAACTAACATTACAATGGTAAAAAACAAAAGTTACAAGTCAATGTGCCATAGCGCTGCACCGCATTACAAATTTACACAGGAGCGAATGCCCTTGAGTGATACTGCCTGGGAAAAGGTCTTTGTGCGGCCGAGAAGGGCACGGCGCGGTCGAGGGGGCGTCTGGGCGTCCTTCACAAAAATGCGGCGGAGGCCGATGGCCTCCGTTGTCGACAGCTGAGCAGCCGCCTCGTGACGTCACCAAGGGGGCGCTGGCGTCTGGGGGCGTTGAACTGCGTCTGGTAGTGTCTGGTAGAACTGGTAGAACTCGGAGTGGCCGGGCGATCTCAGGAGCGTAGCAGTCAACTATGCGTACCTCTGCTTTCCATGATAATTGTCGAACACAACTTCGGAAAGTCTAGAACTCCTTCAGAGAAACATTCGCCTCTCTTCACGACTAATTCCCTCCCCAGAGAAGTCTCTCTGTCTACTGCAGTCGGCCCAATGCTCAAGCTCGCAGTAAAATTATATAAGTACTTCATAGGCGCACTCGCCTGAATAGTTACCCCCCCCCGGAGAAATTTCTCTCCCAACTGCCCTCAGCCTAATACTCAGGCTCCTTCTGATAAAATTTATAAGTCTTTCAGAGACACACTGGTCTCTCCCCGACGAATAGTTACCCCCCCAGAGAAGTTTCTCTCCCGACTGTCCTCTGCCTAATGCTCCACACCTTCTGATATTCTATCAGTCGAAATCGTATCAAGTCAACTTTTGCCCCCACCCTCTTTCTCGTGTGCCCCAGCTCCTTATAATAGTCGCGTCGCTATTGGCCAAAGGCAATGACGCATTACACTATTTTCACCCAATCGCGACGGGGAAGCCACGGAACTTTCCGCTCTCTGTGCCATCTGTGAGCGTACAGTGTTTGTCTTTTATTCCTTCTAGAACATCGGCCATGCCTGCGCAAGGGGTGGTGTCTGATGAAAGAATTACCGTTCTAGAGATTTCGCAGATGTTCTGGCGCCCGCAGGCCTCTCTCCGTCAATGTGTTGACGCCGACCCTCATAACGACTTTCTTAATGGGCCGGGGGCGCAAATGGCTGTCACGATAAGCGGAGTTGCGCGCGTGTCGCCATCTGTTTATTCTCCCAGTAGAACTCAGGGTGGCCGAGTTTGTTTTATTTAATTTTTGGTCCGGTGAATTTTGTTTAAAACGTATGAGGAAACCTATATCGCTACAATATAGCTGATACATCCAGTACCTTTTTCTTTGTTCTTGTTTCACTCATTGATCACATTGGTACGTATTATTTCACCTTTTTCTTCTTTAGAAATTGTAATAATGTATGTTTTACATCCAACTATTATCTAATTTTCTCATTACTAATTTTATTTCGTTTATTGTTATTAATATTATAATTTTATGGTTATTATTGTTATTAATAATAGGATTTTATTTTTACAAAACGATCAAAAATAAAGTCTGCGGTAATTTTAATATTTTGGAGTACAGTTGAGCAAAAATTTGCATCTTTAAAATGAACCATTCAAGTTTTCTCAAAAACGATTCCGATTACTTTAGATTTGTACTCTCAACATTTTTCACATGTGTGATATTCGAATTGCTACATTTCAGTTAATAACTAGAGGTGGGGTGTGTGTAAAATGTGAAAGAAGCTAGATTTACAAACAATGTATTTTATAACAGCGTGGTTATTACAGGAGTGATGAATAAACAATTCTGATATTGAAATGTGTGAAAAGTTTCGGATACACCACAGTACGAAATATATTTCTGGGAATATTTTGTATTCAAATCCAAAGCATTAAAAATAAATATAGTTCACGAGTAAGTCTCTATGAAGGATTTGCATGTGTAAAAGTAAAATGTTCTTGTAATTTCCTTCTAATATTTAAAGAAACGTTTTAATTTTTCGTGTCAGTATTGCACATGAGAGAAATTAGACTTATTTCACTTGTTTTTTATTTTATATTTTTTCTTGACATATTCTACGTATTTTCATTTTGGAAATTGAAATTCATTATTTAACGTGAACGTAGGAAATATGCGAAAATTATATCAAGTACGGAGGCTGTCTTAACCTCAGAGACTACACTAATAGCATATCATACATTTTAGTAATGAAAATTTTAATAGAATAAAATTTTGTCTTAGATAAGTACATCACCAAAGAAGTAAAGTTTCTCCATCGCTTGTTATCGCAATATAGGAAAATAATTTTATGAGTGTAAAAAGCGCAAATTAATTTTGAGAAAGTTGTTATATTTGTTACATTTATTCCAATTAAGCTGAGTGTGATCTAGATGAATGATGTAAGGGACTGAAGGATATCGAAGCCCACTGTGGCACGTGCGTCTCATTAAGGCACATTTTTAATTGTGAACGTAACCAAGAGATCGAGTCAGAATCAGTCCTGAAGTTCCCGCGTTGGCGGCCAGAGGGCGTTCGCTCCCATCTCATTAACAGAAGGGGCGGCGAAGCACTGATTGTGAGAACGGTCTTCACGAGTCGGTTGCGAAATCTAGTCTAGATCTGATGAGGTAGGAAGTCCCTCATAACGGCCTTCCCAGGAAACAATGAATCTCTGATGCTTTCAGGAATATTTAAAATGTAGTAATTGTCATAAGGAAAGAAGTGTGCCAGTAAAAAAGAAAACTATAGGTGCTACAAGAGCACGTACTTTCTTGCATTATTAGGTGTGTACCACTATAATACTTCCTGAACAGACATTTGCGAAACTTTTTATAAAATTTACATTACATTAAGGTTTACGTAATGCTATTCAGTGCATTTAGCTCAATTTTACTAAAAAGTAAAAAAAATGTGTCGTTTATTTCTAACATGAGATATTGCAGTGAATGGATTTAATTATTGTGCATTTTAATATCTATTACTATGGATAAGAATGTAATACTCTGCATGGTCACTGTTTGAAATGAAATTTCGTCTGATAATTGAGCTTCAGAAGATCGACTAAAACAATATTAGACAAATAAACAGGTTTAAAATATAGTTTATATGACATTCTGGACGACATTGTGAACACAAAATTGATAAATCTTACAATGGAAGTTACCTCTTTCACTTTTCATGTGTTTAATATGTAATTATTCTCTCATATTCGACTTTTTAAAATTAATTTAAATGGAAAAGTTTCTCAATAAATATTTTGAAGAAATCTAGTATGAATGGAAAAATCAGTTCCTCAACACATTCTGAAAGAGTATATTTTCTTTAAGTAGTACTCCTAACAGCTTTAATATGACCATGCTATGTTATACATTAATTCTTTTTACATTCCTACATTGTAAGCATCGCTGAAATTTAATCAAGTTTAACTTGGTGAAAGTTATTGTAATGAAATAATATTAGCTCAAAATTTCTCTCCGCATCGCTAACCTTTCTTAGAATTTCATCGAATTGTGGAACTGCTCGCCCACAAAAGAGCGTTTGTACAGCAGCCTCGCCTCCTCTGCTCTCACTGGTCCCAGCGTCCCCACCCACCATTTATCCGGTGCTATGACGGACCCCGCTGCCATTGCCGTACTGACAGCCCCGCTACTCCTGTCCCCGTCTCCGACCCCCCTCCCTTCCGCCCCCGCTACCTCGTTGATTTCTCCGCCGCCCAAGCCGCTTGTTCCGTCGCTCCCATTCCCTTCAGCTTCATCGCTCCACCGGCCCGTCACTCTGCCGACGTCCCCGGCCGCCCCGTCCTTGCTGCTCCCGCCGACGCTACTGCCAACCTCCCTCGTTACCATGCTGCCACTCCAGCCTCCCCGCCGACCTCGCCGGGCTGCCACTGCCCCACAGTACCGGGCTCTGCATCTCCTCCCTCGCCGCCATTCCTCACCCCCCACCCTTGCTGACCCCACTCATCCGCCCACGCTCACCTGCCACCCCAATTGCACCCCTCCTACCAATCACTCCCTTCTTGTTCTGCACCCCCTCAACCACCGCCATCCACCCTCACCCGCCAACCGCGCCGCACTCCGCTCACTCGCAATCCCTCTCCCGCTCAACTACCACTCCCCTCACCGACCATCCCCGCCGTCCACACTCGCCCGCCACTCCAGCCCGACGTGCCCACACACACACCCCGTCCCCGTACCCCCACCGTCCTAGTTCACCCGCGATCCCGCTCACCCCTTCACATGCTTAACTTAATACATAAACCCACAAAGCTTGTTTCGTTCTATTTCTTAAATCCCTTTTTACTTTGCAATGTTTAAATATTCATTTAATATTTAACATGGATACTTCCACAAAAAGACCTTGGACAGTAACCCTGTTTGACCCACTATGCCCCCCTATAAAGAGATCCAGGCTCCATTTGCTAGGCAACGCCCAAAACCTCTACGTGTGTGCTGTTAAGCAATGCGACCGTTGGATTGTCATAACTCTACTCTGCCAGCACCGAAACCTAGCTTGATTAATTGACAATTTTGTGTTTCCGCGCGCTTTTGTCAACTGCTGTCATTATAGTCATTACTTCCGTTACGTTTTCTGGTGAGGCGGCGGTGATCTTCCCCCGCTGGGTAGTAAAATCTTGAGTCGACCTTCATGTCTACTTCCGGGGTTTTCCCATCCAGACAGTTCCCATGAGGGGCCCCCCGGGCACCGCTGCAGTCAAGACAAGCTTTAAGCTCCCGACTAGGTTTGTGATCCAGAAGTGCCCCAACGGTTCGTTGAACCGGTAATACTATTACTTTCCAGTCCGACTCAATAAATCGCTGGAATCGTTCTCTAATCTCGGCGGAATCTTCGCTCTGATTTGTGGAACTTAGCCACTGACTGAGGCGTGTCTTTCAAAATCTCAAGGAAATGGTTATTCGTATATAATATAATTAACATTTCATAAATAAGAATTTTCAAAACATACTCGAAAGAAACATATATAATATATCTTTATGAATCGTTTAATAATGTCATATTTTATGTCAGACTCCCCAAATAAATCAAGAGTTCTCTATCCACATGGATGCATAAATATAAATGTATGGAAGATATGTAATTAATCATGAAATATTCATAAAGTGAGTTATTATTTTTACATGACTGCAACAATTGGTGTTTTTACGTTTTCAATGTACATTCAATATTAGAATCGTGGTTTAGAAATGCATTCTTTAATACACAACACATTAGAATATTGCACGAATGCAGAAGCCTGGTTCTTTGCAGAAGCCTTCCTTCACTCAACATCGATTCACTAATTACTAGTCCATGTGCACGCACTTACTAGCACCATGGAAGAACTACATGGAAGTCCGACCTGATAACTTTAGGAAACCGCACCAATCATCAATTGAAAAAGAGCGAAACTGCGATGGCCACTGGAAAGGGAACTCCCAAAGACAAAGAGCATTTTCAAACCGCAAAGAACTGACACATTCGGTGGAAACACTCCGAAATATTAAAGAAATACTTTACCATGTTGACTCACAAAAGCAGTGACACACTAACGTTTAAATTCGTTAACAGGAATGTGTGAACTACAAAACTAATCGTTTTTCCAGATATTCCAACGATTGAAAATGCGGGAAAGAACGATCCAATCAGCAAATAACTTGTTCACGTCACTACTCCATATTGATCTACCGACATGTGTGGCAGTGTTCTGCGTGTGTGTCTAAGGGAAAAAGATAGGACAAGTAAGAGAAAAGAAATATCAAGTGCGGTCCGTGGCCCATTTGTAAAAGGTACTACATTTACCTGGTATTGATTGAAGAAACAGCGAAAAACCGATCAGAGCAGCCGAATACTGGAATTCTCTTTTAGAGAGCGGCTGAATTTGACCCAGCAATAACGCTAGGGTCGAAAACCATGCCTCTGTCGGGACTCAAACGCTAGGACCTCGAGATCAGAGGCAACTCAGTGATAACAGTGGATACCGTTAGCTATTTGAGCCATTCCCAAGCCAGGCGTTGGCCAGCGGGGGACTAGCGACCTTAGTTACGTCCTTTAAGCACCTGTGACATGAAATTAATAATATCGTACATGTTTCACTACGTTTGCATTTCTTACGTAGTGAATTCGGCCAAACAATATGGTGTTATTATTTTTTTTCAAATTATTAGGCTTTAAAAGACATAAAGCCTTAGGTGTCGCTATTTGTGTTGGTGTATTTTTTGAAATCTTATGTCCCAATGACAAAAATTTGAATAATCATATTTATATCAATCATTATATAATTACATTTTAGTTATTAAAGTTATCTTTGGTATACTTTTGAACGAGATTAATAAGGATAGTGCCTTTAACAGTGTTAATGTACATTGTTGTGTAAATATTTTTATATAAAGAAAATTGAAATCAAAGAAGATGCTTGGACAATAATAATACTAAGTAGAGAAGTACATATACCTTTCAACATGCCATTATCAAATTGATGTTGTCCTCAAAAACTGCTCAATTCTTTGTTGTCGTTTCGAGCGACATCGCAGAAGACTCCAGCGAGAAGACCGTGTCCTGGGCGTCGTAAAACGAAAGATCACTACATGGGTTTACAAGCCATAAGCCATCACACAGTTACTGCACCTCAACAACCTTACAACCCGCTACACAGACATGCCACTCCGAGATGTAAGGTGGAAACATACGATTCAGCTGTCTGTGGTAATTATCAATTTGTGCTGACTCACGAAGAGGAGTCTGATAATGTTGGAGACAGTCTGATAATGTTGAATGACTGCAACGAAAATACGCAAACTCTGAGGATGTTACGTGATGATATGGACTGAAGTTATATCTCGAAGAACCAAAATCGTTTATTGAATGCAAGAGTAAATCTGTAGAGATTTGTGCTACCGGTAGCACTTTCATATGATGAAGCCGATGGTTAAATTTTGCAATTTACACACAATAAAATCTTTGCACAAACTGCACAAAGTCAATTGCGTTGGTCAGAGAGCGAAAGAGTTGATATGCTACTATAGGCAATGCAGACTCTGAGACTATATGGAAATACTAACTTGTGCGAAATAATATGGCACGCCATCTTGTCACCATTTAGATTGTTGAATGTTTGAAGATTCATTGTAGAGTATGGTAAAGCGTCCATCATGCGAATATAAAATAATACAATTTTGTCAGTGCCCAGATGATAAAGAAGTATTTTAGTGCCTAATTATATCTACCGCTTGCAGTAGCAAAAGTGCTACTAATGACACAAAACGTTTTTAAAAATGTAGCACGTACACTGCTCAAGAACAACTAAGAAAATACTGTTGTATTAAATATTTTAACATAAACAGTCTTCACGAATATGCAATAACATAACAGAGTATACACTGTTCTACAGTTCTTTACGTTCCAAGAATATAAAAAAAAATGTTGCTGTACTTTAACGCAGCACGTGAACAGCAAATATTTAATGACGAGAGGTTTCTTCCTTGGAGACTTGCCTTACGTCAGGTGTATTGTAAGCCCTGAAGCACAAGTACGGTACGTCAGTAGGGAGTCGCAGGATGAGAATCGGAGGTCTTACGCAATAAAATATTCCCATTTTAAGTCAGAATAGAAAGTGTTTAATTGTTTTTACTTTCTCTCTTCATAAGAAGAGAACGTATTGTACTAGTATAAAACAGCGAATTTTCAACAGAAATTCCCTTATTGCCGTGCCCTGGAAACGAAATAAGTTCATACATTTTGTTCACTTCTTCTAACACACTTCATAAATAAATAAATAAATAAATGTCTTTAATGATGACATTTATATGTAAGAAAACACAAAAACTCTTATTGTCGGGTCATGCTAATGAAAAAGCAGATGAAATAAGTTGCCAAATATATGGAAAAAATACCTCTAACACGTAATATAGCCAGAATCCATGTTTTATGGATCCTCAATACTGAAAAATTGATTGACTGCAAAACGTCTGGCTATGGTCAATGCTTGTGCCAAAATCGCTCAGCTGATTTTCACCAAAATTGATATTCCTCCATTGCTTTAAAGGAACTCGAGGCCTTCTGAGTTTGAAATGGTTATTTTGATTTTGGAAGGTACTTTACATGAAACCTCAAAACATTTTCACATTTTTCTTAAAAATTGCTCCACATTGTTGCATTAAACTTTGTCCTTGGGTAGCGTAAAATACGTTCAAAAGAATGGAGCTACTCTCAGTTTTTTTGAAGTTTCTGATTTCTTGAAAATTGCATGCGTTCTCTAGAAATCGAGGTAAAATACAAAATAGTGCTGCTACAACAGCACAAAACTACTCTTATTATTTGTAACGTCTCCTAAAAATGTTCCGACGTCTTTCTAAACTACAATACTGAAGATAAAAATTTGTTTTTCTTAATGAAATTTGTTCTTTAATAACAGATCTTGAAATAAGATTATATACAATTTGAAAAATATGGGCAGTTTTCGCGTAATTTTCGCAAAATATAGACAATTTTTAAATAATATTTTTCTCAAAAAATGGCTCCAAATGTTTTTTTATTAAATTTTCTCTTCATATGTATCCAAGAGCGATAAAAAATTTGTGCTATACCATTTCCAACAATCTCTCTGTATTTTCAAAAATTGCAAAAAGATAACATTTTAAATCTACAGAATTAAAGATTGAGATTTTTACTTTAGGAAAAATATGTTTTATAGATCAATATTTAAAAATGATAATGTACAATTTTTTCAGAAATTAATTCAATTAAAAATCACCTCGAAAATCGCTCCCATTGTTTTCTTTAATTTGTATCCATTGATAAAACAGTTGACACTTAAAAGTATGTCATATTTATAATTTTCGTTGAACTCTCTGAATTTTTGAAAATGAGAGAGACAGTTAGGTTTGGAAGCGTTGATCCAAAACAGTTCGAGAGAGCGACTTCGTAAGTTGCAGTTAAGCGCCTTGCAAGTTTTCTCGATGGACCTGAGTTTCAATATTATTTTGAATTTAAATTTCGACTCTCTGCGCTTTTTGTTGTTTGGAAACATTTTTGCATGTTCATGTAGTATGTATAGTTGTAGTCATGTAGTATTGCAGAGCCGTTGGATAGAATATGCTGCCGGGCGACTACTAGTTTGTATTTTACCTCCATTTCCTGGGGATGTAATGAAACCGTTGACACCTCTAATATGGCCGGCTGGAGGCCATAATTGTATATATATATATATTGAAACCCAGATTATGTGTTTCATTACACTAATTAAATCATTAGTGTAAGAATTCAATAGCTATTCTGGACTGCGCGGTGCGAGCGCCGGGCGCTGCGAGCAGCGGGCAGCCGGCAACGGTCGCCGCCGCCACCGGTGCCCGCCGGGAGGCGAGCGTGAGAACGGCGGGTACAAGCGTGGCAGCGCGCACGTGCAAAAAGTTCGTTAGTTGGATGGAGGCGGCCGCCGCCGAAGGATGTGCCGACGTGCGGCCGGCGAAGTAGAGACGTTAGCAGAGCGGCGACCAGTGCGGACGTGTAGCGAGGGCTCTCCGCTAGTGAATGGACGCATGTAATACACGACATAGTTATGTGATTAGGAATCGCAAAGTAATGGACATGTAAACAGAACATTAGAAGTATCAGTATAGTAAAAGATTAGTGTTGGTAAAATAATTGACGTCGCTCTTATTAGTTGGTGCGGAGGGAACATTCTTGGAAGCGTGCGGTACAGAACTGTGACCAGTATACGGAGTAGGCGGGGGTCGTGTAATTAAACCCACTAATGGACAGTGATTCGAGGAAGGTGCGCAGCCGAGGTATCAAGATCCTGTTCGGGGAAGAATTGTTGGAGCATCAGCCGTGGATGATCACCACGCCATCTGCTGCCGACGGCCCGCAGCAGTAGCAGAGGTCGACAACCCTGTCGGCACGAGCGGCTCGACGAACCTCATAGGTATTCAAACGGGGCCCCGAAGGTATGAAAGTTGTATTTTACTCTTAATCTTGGTACCAAGGCGGAGTATAAAAACGGTGTCTGATTATGTAAATAGTAACTTTGATTTAAAATAAATCTTGTCATAATTGTATTTCTATGTATGAATAACTTCCCCAACGTTGCACCGACTTATCCTAGGACCCATTCACGTAAAAGACACCCTCTCTTAGTGTTATATTGCAGTGAAGATACCCGGCACCACCAGGTACGTCACAGCTGGCGCCCGAACAAGTGGATAACGTATAGTTAAGAAATGTGGCCCTAGGGAAGTTGGTGAAATGTTGGAAAATAATGTGCATGTAATTGATGTATAGTAGTGCAGGGTACAGATGAGAAGCAGGCAGTGAAGTGTATTATTATAGAGTACAAAAAAAATAACAATACATGTGTTAGCAAAATATGCATAAGTCAAGTAAACATAATGAAATGTTGATAATTACAAAAATGTTGTTGCGTAACTAATTGCGGGCTGACATAGGCAATTATTTGTGAGCATCCAATATATAGTTAATATTGTAGTTACTGAGGTTATGAAGGCTATACATGCACATGTTACAAATAATATAATGTAATAGAATTCCAAATTTTGTGAGACATATTAATAATATTTGAACTGCTTGGCAATTTTTTATAACATGGAAATCAAAGAAATGGGGAAGTAGTAATAATTCTTATGAGAATATAAAGGTGGTTAATAGTGTTGTACAAATTATGCACAAAATTGTTTTTTTTGCTGGGAACGTTCACTCAGTAGTGCACTGTCTATTGGTGATGGTAAAGTGTGGGGAATTTATTAGAAAAGATACCAGGGTGGGAAATATATACCAGCAGTGTGAATGTTTGTTGTGAATATCTATATGATATTATTGAGGAAAATTTAGGGAGGAGATATGACATGCAAATGTGAATGATGATTATGTATATAATATAGCAATAAGTGTGTTGAAAAGTAATGTCAATTAATAAGGGATTTATTATAATTTGAAAGCATTGTTGTGTAATAGTATTAATGAGTCTATTAGCAGTGTATATGTGTTTCAATGGTAATAATATTATGTATTGTGAGGATTATGTTTATGCATTGGTAGGTGAGTGGAAATGTATATGGTTATTAAATTAGTGTTATTGTGTTTTGGTGGTGAGTGAGGGTTGTCCGTCATTAGTTAGCAATTGAAATAGGTGTGCATTAATCCATTCACGAAGGATACAGTGTTGTGGCGGATATAGTTAATTCATAGGATAACTGTGATATCGTTGGTAGGTGAGGCAAGTGGAAAATTTGTGCGGTATTTTAGTGTAGTGAGAATCGATCGGACAGCTCAAAGCAACAGAATGGAGGCGCAAAATGTAGTGCTGGACCGGGAAGAGAAGACGGATGAAGTAGGGGAGATAGATGTAGGAATCGATAATAGCATGTCATCGGAAAGCAGGGATAGTGGTATTGGAAGTCGGTTGGATGATACGTCAGGGGACAGTTTTAATAAAGATGTACAAGTTACGTCAACACCGATGATTCAGGTAGCAGGAAATTCAAATCGGGGGGGTGGAGAAGATATCCATCCAAATGGAATGCAGATGTTGATGAAGATGTTAGAAGAACAGAATAGGAAGTTATTAGATGAACAGAGTAGGAAAGCAGAAGAACGGGATAGGAAGGCAGACGAACAGAATAGGAAGATGTTCGAACAACTAAATGGGAAATTAGATGAACAGAATCGGAAGATATTGGAAGGACAGAATGAACAGAAAATATTCACAGAGGAGCAGAACAGGAGGTTAGCTGAAGAACTGAATAGGAAAGTAGAGGAACAGAATAAGAAGTTGGCTGAAGAATTGAATGGGAGATTAGATGAACAGGATAGGAAATTCGAGGAACGGATCAGCAAATTACAAGAGGAATTAAGTGGGAGAATAGGACGCGCCGAAGAACAAATTGAGTTAACGAAGAATGAGATGACTAAAATTGCGGAGCGGGTAGAAAGTCATGAGCAATGGACTGCCGAAGAATTAGGGAAACAGAAAAAGGAGTTAGAATCCCAAGTAATTAGTCTGGGGGGAGAATTAGAGAATAAGTTATGCCAGCAATTAGATGCTAAAACCGCTAAGCAGGACGAGAAAATTGAAAGGATGCAGTTAGTAGTCAAGGAAGAAATGCAGGAGAATAAGCGGGAATGCGAAGAGAAGGTTGTGTTACTACGAACAGAGATTGAACAAATAAAAGAATGCAAGGCATCCCCAATTGCAGCAAGCGGGACGGTACCATTTACCCCTCCAAGATCACTAAAATTTTCAGGTGACGGGAAAGAGAATCCATGCATATTTATGAAGGCAGCAGAACGACATTTAGATGTTATCAATACTTCGGAAAGGTGTAAAATACAATTATTATATTTAATGTTAGAAGGCAACGCAAGGATATGGGCCGATACATTCGATAAGTTTCCCGAATCAGTAAAGGCATTTAAAGATCGATTCCTTGAGCGGTATTGGAATGAGGAAATTCAAATTAATTTTAAAATCAGCTTAATGAATAATCATTACAACCAGTCAATGGGAAGTTTGCGGGAATACGCAACAAGGCGTATTATGGAATACAAAACGCTATCCCCACCGATGAGCGATCAGGAAATAATATGTGTACTGACAAGACAGTTCCCAGTTACGGTGCAGAATCTTTTACGTAGTGTGCAGCACACCGACCTGGAAAGATTCCAGAATGTGTTAGGAGGGTACGACTTGACGTTCGCAGGCGTACCGAAGAACAGAAATGAAGGGAATGTTAATATGGTTAGATCGGAACGTAACCAGGGGCAAGGGAATGATAGGAGCAACGATTACCAGAGAAACCAACGCGGAAGAGGGGGAGACGGATGGAGACCAGAGCCGGGGAACCAGAGACCGGACTGGAACAGATCTAATTCAAACTGTACGGAGACGCGAGGCGGGGGTGGGAATGCACCCGACCGATTAGCACAGCCTAGCACAAGTAGTGATCAAGGACACTATTTAAACTAATAGAGTCCGCGGTGATAGGTGGCCCCATTGCGGACGCGGAAATCGATGACGTAAACGCGGTCTCCATAAACGCTATGCAGCCGGTAACCTACGATACCCAACCGTGGCGGAGATGTAAGAACTCAGCGGTCAGAATCAGGAAATGTCCCACGATATCGATAGAATGTGAAGGTATAATTAAAGAAGCTTTAGTGGATACAGGGTGCACGACTACAGTAGTATCAGAAGAAATGTATGAGGAGTTAAAAGCAACAGGAAAAGAAGTAATGTGTTTGCCTATGAATAGGGCGTATGTGATTGGGGCAACTCAGAAGAAGTCAAGCCCCATCACAAAACAAATCATGTTTCAAGCCAGGATTGGCAACCAAGTATACGAGATGGTGGCCCTGGTAGTCAAAAAATTATTGTATTCGGTAATCATAGGGATGGATTTTCTGGTCGATCACAGAGTAAATATAGATCTAGAACGGCAGGTGGTAGAACTGGGGAGCCAGGCGGTAGGATTTGACTTGGGGATGGACGAAGAATACGAAGCATGTACGGGCGTAATGGCAAAAGATTCATTAGAAGAACAGCTGAGGCAGCAAACGGAGAAGCAGAGTGAGAAGTTTGCGGAAGAACAGAGCAAAGAATTAGGTAAACAGAAAAGATCCGAGGAGGAACAGAATAGGAAGGCGGAGGAACGGAATAGAAAACTAATAAAAGAACAGAACGGGAAGGTGGTTGAAGAACAGATTAAGAAGCCGGCAGAAGAAATGGGAAGAATCACAGAAGAACGGAATAGGAAGCTCATCGAAATATGCGAAAAACCGTATGGGAAAGCGGAGGAACTGGATAGGAAAGATGAGGTGCTAAAATTTCAATCATGCCATCAAATAGATGCTAGGGTAGCGGTAACAGATAGAAACGAGGGGATGACGAACCAAATCCATGAGGAAGTCAAGACAGCGGAGGGCAAAACGGTGGAGGTCCAAATCGAGACCGAGGAGGATGTTTATAAAGTGAAAGTGAAAACGGAAGAATTGAAGTTAATAATGGAAGAAGAAATGGAAATGAAAATAGAAGAAATGGAGCGTATAGTAGACGAAGAAATCGTGGAAAATATACAAGGGTGCGAAGAGAAAAGAGTACAAGAAGAGTTTAAACAGGAAGAAGACGGGAAAATGTCGCCAAGTGTCAAGTATGGGGTGACACCAATTATGCCTCCAAAGTCGATGAAATCTCTGGGAGATGGGACGGAAAACCCTAAGGTAGTTATGCGAGCAGAAGAACGGCACCTAGCATCAAACAACATATTGGAAGGATATAAGGTCCAGTTATTACACTCAAGTTTAGAAGAGAACGCCAGGACGTGGGCAGAGAATTTTGGTATATTTCCGGAATTTTTAAAGGTATTTGAAGACAAGATTTCCGTACGAAAACGGAGCGAAGAAACTCAAATAAACATCAAGAGCGACCAGAGGAATAGCCATTACAACTACATCACGGGAAATAGTAGTGGATACAGAATGAAGAGCATTATGGAACCAACAACATTAGTTGCTCCTATAAAATATCAAGGAATTAGTTGCATGGTAACGCAACAGTATCCTGTCACCGTGCAGAGCTTACTGGGCAGAGCAGATCATACCGATTTAGGAAGGGGTTTGAAGATATTGGAGAGGTACGAAGTCACCTTTGCAGACGCCCCAAAGCATGGGAATGAAGGAAATGTAGGCAGGTCCAAAATGGAGCGAAGTCAGGGGCGAGGGAAGAATGATGGTATAGTCAACCATTGGTACAAACGTAGAAGAGGTCGTAGCTGGAAATGGGACGACACTTACCAAGATGTGCCCAACACGCTGGAAGCTATGTCCTACAACTGTGATTTAGGAAATCAATGTCAGCAAAATGGGGATGAACCGTCATACAAGAAACAAAACATAGTAGGACACCACAAGCTTCAAATCGGAAACCTGGTCAACATGTATGGAAAATAGTGAAGTGTAAATAGTGTAATATTAGTGTTAATACAAGTAATCACATGTTAATTCGATTCTAAGTTATAAGTGTATATAGGGCGTCGAGGAATATGCAAAAGAGTGCAACCATTGGCAGTGACGATGTTACTAGTGTGAATTTTGTCCAGAAGCGGGAAAAATTCAAAAAAAAGAAAGGGGGGGTGATGAAACCCAGATTATGTGTTTCATTACACTAATTAAATCATTAGTGTAAGAATTCAATAGCTATTCTGGACTGCGCGGTGCGAGCGCCGGGCGCTGCGAGCAGCGGGCAGCCGGCAACGGTCGCCGCCGCCACCGGTGCCCGCCGGGAGGCGAGCGTGAGAACGGCGGGTACAAGCGTGGCAGCGCGCACGTGCAAAAAGTTCGTTAGTTGGATGGAGGCGGCCGCCGCCGAAGGATGTGCCGACGTGCGGCCGGCGAAGTAGAGACGTTAGCAGAGCGGCGACCAGTGCGGACGTGTAGCGAGGGCTCTCCGCTAGTGAATGGACGCATGTAATACGCGACATAGTTATGTGATTAGGAATCGCAAAGTAATGGACATGTAAACAGAACATTAGAAGTATCAGTATAGTAAAAGATTAGTGTTGGTAAAATAATTGACGTCGCTCTTATTAGTTGGTGCGGAGGGAACATTCTTGGAAGCGTGCGGTACAGAACTGTGACCAGTATACGGAGTAGGCGGGGGTCGTGTAATTAAACCCACTAATGGACAGTGATTCGAGGAAGGTGCGCAGCCGAGGTATCAAGATCCTGTTCGGGGAAGAATTGTTGGAGCATCAGCCGTGGATGATCACCACGCCATCTGCTGCCGACGGCCCGCAGCAGTAGCAGAGGTCGACAACCCTGTCGGCACGAGCGGCTCGACGAACCTCATAGGTATTCAAACGGGGCCCCGAAGGTATGAAAGTTGTATTTTACTCTTAATCTTGGTACCAAGGCGGAGTATAAAAACGGTGTCTGATTATGTAAATAGTAACTTTGATTTAAAATAAATCTTGTCATAATTGTATTTCTATGTATGAATAACTTCCCCAACGTTGCACCGACTTATCCTAGGACCCATTCACGTAAAAGACACCCTCTCTTAGTGTTATATTGCAGTGAAGATACCCGGCACCACCAGGTACGTCACAATATATATATATATATATATATATATATATATATATATATATATATATATATATATATATATATATATATATATATATATATATTTGTGTGTGTGTGTGTGTGTGTTAAGAGAGTATATGAGTATAGTACCATGAGGGATCTCAAGAAAAAATCATGAGATGAATTAATTGGATCGCTGGTGAGGTAGATACCTTTTTTATTATGATAAATAAATAAAGATATTGTCTGGTATCAATACTACAATACTGATACCAGACAATATCTTTATTTATTTATCATGAGATGAAGTTAAGGAGAAACAAGAGGCCACAGACATTTCAGAAAGTAACATCATGGATTGAGGATGGATATTAGCGGAAGTTGGAGTCCATTGGTTTCTCTTCATGTACGTGCAACGTTTATTATGACATATCACAACATCCGGCAAGATCTGTTGAACACTTACTGGACAATAGATAGACGGAAGTAGGACGAGAGAACCAGAAAACTGATGAACTATATATTCAGGAATAAGTTGTAGGAAGTAAGAGATGATATTGCTGACAAAGAGAAGGCGACTTTTACTTAGTAGTAGTAGTAGAAATAGTGGAACAATGATTATGGATTTTGTAATTCTTTTATTTTCATTAGGTTAATAGTTCTTTCATGTCATATTGCATAGAGAAAATATAATGTGTGTAAAAAAAAACAAAACAAAAAAACCCTCGATTGTCAAGAGTGAATACGAGAAGAACACGATACAATAAATTGCTTTGTGGTGAAGTAGAAGATATAACTTACCAAAATTATAAATGATGCGATTAGCAAATTTCGTAGATGTTTAATTTTTTACACCATGAATAGAGGTAAAGAGGATCCTAAGTGTAAGAAAAAATATTTCAGTATTCAAAGGATGTTGTTACTATTATAATTATATTGAGAACAGAAGATTATTCTTGGAAAGTTAAAGGATCTTAAAATATTCATGATGAAAATAAATTCAGGTTATAAAAATATGTTTGAATTTGTATTGTATATAGTTTGTTGGTTTCGTGTGGCATTGATTGCAAAATGTTCATTGGTTTATTAAATCGTTTAGTTATTACATGACGTGTCCGCCTACGTTCATGCGAGTCAACACGAGAAGACCCCTGCCCTCAGTCCGTCTCAACGCTCCTCACAGACCATTGCAATATGTCGTTTGGTACCCTCTTCCTTAACGACTGCTTCCAAAATGTCCAAATCATGCTGTTTTCTGGCATACACTTCTCTTTCCATAGGAAGAAATTCATTGGGGTCGTGTTTGGACTTCTCGCTAGCCACTCAACATTTCCGTACCCTTTTCCATACCCCTTGACTAACCGAACCCGGACGCAACAAATTCGCATATAGTCTCTTTATTGTTTTCACGTCCGGAGTCACATGTCTCCACCTCTCCCGTATCCACCATCTTTGCTCTATTACAGGCGACTGCCATACTTCCTCCCTAGCTGCAATCCGAGCACGGTCAGTAATGTCTCTGCGCCATCTTCATTTAATTAACAGTGTAATATTAAAAAGTTGTCATAATGTTTTGTCAATTTGATATTTTCACCAAAATATCTGATTTTATCTTTTTTGTTTTGTTTTACAGTAACAAAAACACGATTTTTCAATAATGGCTCCAAAATTATTCTTTATACTTTTAGTAGGGATAGAGATAAATGTACTCTGTAAGATTTCACAAACGCCATTTTCGTCTATTCTTTTGTTTTTTCAAAAATTAGAAAAATATAATTTTCTTCAACTCTCTCATGTCGTTAATATTTCGTCGTCCCATATCGTCTGATATGTGGAAGCAGCGGTAATCTGCGACAGGGCCGGATTTAACTTGGTGGGTGCCCATGTGCTGATTTATGGTGGAGGCCCCCCCCCCTCCATGTATGTTATATGCAGTTGGCGGCTGACAAAATAAAATCTATGTGTCAAATATATTTAATTAAAAATTTTTTTTGCAAATAATTTTTGCGTACAATATTTTATTTATTTTTCATATATAGTTAAAAAATATTGGAAAATTCAATGTGTTTTTCATGCATTTTTCTATACAAATTATACATATTATGTATAATACATACCTTTTCCTTAAATTGCACACTAGTTACAACTATTTTGCACACACTATGTAACTATTCACCTTTATTAAAATATAGTTAACTCACTTCCATATGTGATCGACAATCAAATACGACTGTCGACTATGAAATAATTTTTAAAGGAACAAAGGGTATTTGTTTATGAAATAGGAGACATGTATTTCACAGTTATCAATCGTTTATTTATGGTGAAGTCTTGAAACACAGTCATATTCCATTATATATGTTAGCGAAGATATCACTAGATGGTGCGACCTGCATCGTAAGAAGATAGCGATAGTGGCTCCGCCACTTCTGTTTATATACATTAATATCACCACCGCGACCGTACTTGTTGTTTACGCGTCGTTAAGCACTGATCGTTTCTTTGTATTTTTTCATATCGGTCAATAAAAGACCTTATTGTGTTATTTAGAAGTGCGAGTTTCATTCGATAGCCCTCCACAACTCTATCAGGTCATGGGCCCAGCCGTATAAACGGGCTATTCCACGACAAAAAGGACTTCTTTGTTCGATAGTGATTGCCAAATAGAAACGACCAAGTCGCAAGCATTGAGTATGCAACAAGTGCCAAATTGCAAAAATACGGCACGACTAGCGTGAACAAAAGTGGTGCATTACTTGTGTGAACAGACAAGCTGAGTCATTCGTTGACAAAAGCGTGACATCGGTCGTGATTCGAAAATCACCCGATTCCTTCGCGTCAGCGGCCATATTTTATTGAAGTAAACAATTTTGGCGCGCACGAAAGTGACAGTGCGACACGATGAGTTCGAACAGTGTTATTCGTATCGAGGCGCTCGGACGCGACAACTATGACACTTGGAAGCTGCAGATGCGGGCGTTGCTCGTGAAGAACGATGCGTGGGACTATGTGAGTGGCGTTGCAGTGAAGCCAGAACCGGGAAACGACAACGCTAACGCCATTAGAGAGTGGAAAACAAAGGATGAAAAGGCTTTATCAGACCTGATCCTGTCAATTAGCGCAAGTCAACTGAATTTGGTAAAGAACTGCACGACATCACGTGAGTTATGGCAAAAATTAGAAAATACATTTCAATCTAAAGGGCCTGCGCGAAAGGCAACCCTACTCAAAAGTCTCACTTTACACAAAATGAGTGAGGGGGCAGATGTTCGTGAGCACCTTCAGGGTTTCTTTGATTCAGTTGACAAGTTAGCAGATATGGACGTGAATATTAATCCGGATCAATTGGCGATAATGATGTTATATAGTTTACCATCTAGCTATGAAAATTTCAGAGTCGCTATCGAGAGTCGAGATGAACTGCCTACGCCTGAAAATCTACGCACCAAAATCATCGAAGAGTACGAGGCCAGGAAAAACGGAGCAACTTCAAGTTCATCGCAAGGGGCTATGTACGTCAACAAGAAGAAGATGAAGAAACCGAAGGAAAACAAGAAGGACAAAGAAGAATATAAAAAGGAAGGGTCGTTTAAATACAAATGCTACAAGTGCCACGAGAAAGGTCACAAAGCCTCAGATTGCCCAAATGACAAACAGACAGGAGGTAAAAAGAAGTCGAATCTCTCTTTCTTAGCAGTCGAAGAAGATACCGAGAGTTGTCAAGCTGTGAGCGGAAATGCAAGAGATGTTTGGTGCCTAGACAGCGGGTGCACTTCGCACCTTTGTAAAGACGTTAATGTTTTTAAAAGGATTCAGGAACGAAAAACTAGCGGATTGAGGTTAGCCAACAACGCATCGACCGACATAAAGGGCAAAGGTATTGCTGAAATCGTGACCTGGCAAGACGATGAAAAATGTAACGTGACCCTGAATAACGCACTCCATGTACCAGAACTTAGGATGAACTTGTTGTCGGTATCGAAAATCACGGACAGCGGTTACAGAGTAATTTTCGAGAAGGAGAAGGCTATGGTAACAGATACAGAAGGCGCAACGAAGCTGATCGCCAATCGAGTTGACAATCTATATTTCGTGAAGGGCGAACCATCGGAGGACTGCAATTCCGTAAAACCTGTTGGTGAGGATAGAGAAGCTCCTAGGGCATCGAGTTCAGCCCAGGTTTGGCATCAACGAATGGGCCACGTCAATTACCATGACCTTCTTAGCGCATCGAAAAACGGAGCAGTTCGAGGAATGGACTTCGAACACGTGCCTGAAGATAAGAACTGCAAAGTTTGTCTTCAGGGGAAGATGACCAGGTTTCAATTTCCAAAAGAATCGACCAGAACCACGACCAAATTAGAATTAATACACACTGACATTTGTGGCCCGATGCGCACCCAGTCAAACGGAGGATCTACGTATTTCATCACGTTTATCGACGATCACACACGTTGGACAGAGGTGAGATTTCTGAAATCGAAGGGACAAGCTCTCGAAGAGTTTAAACGTTTCAAGACATTCATAGAAAAGCAACACGGCGTAAAAATTAAGAGTATTCAATCCGACAATGGTCGGGAATATGTCAATAAAGAATTCGATGACTTTCTGAAGGCAGAGGGGATTCAGCGCCGATTGACGACTTCATACACACCGGAACAGAACGGGATAGCGGAAAGGAAAAATAGATTCTTGGTGGAAACGGCCCGTTGTCTCATGTTCCAGTCCGGTTTGAAGCAATCGTTTTGGGCTGAGGCGATTTCTACAGCAAATCACATACGGAATCGATGTCCAACGAAAAAGTTAAAGGGCCGAACCCCGTATGAAGCCTGGCTCGGTAAGGTACCATCGGTCAAGCACTTCAAGGTGTTCGGATGTCGTGTATTTTGCTTGAACAAAAATCCGACGAAGGGAAATTTCCAGGTACGAAGTCAAGAAGGAATATTCATCGGGTACTCTGAAGAATCCAAGGCGTACAGAGTATGGATGCCTAGCTCTCGAACCGTTGAAGTGACCAGAGATGTGAAGTTTCTGGAAGACAGCGTTAAGGCACCGGAAACAGCTTCCCAAGAACTTGATCGGTCGAACGAACATCATGGCCTGGAGTGGATTGATGTTGAGATCAACACTGAAGATATCTCGGAACAGCCCAACAGAGAAAACGACGATTTCGAGACGCCTGCAGAATCCCCTTTCATGACACCCGTTGATTCTGAGGATGAAGGTGGATTCAGAGGATTCCCAGGACGTGCTGAAAACGATGAAGATGAAATCGAAGAGCATGTAGAACCGGTACAGCGTCGAAAACGTGGACGTCCCCCTATTATCCGGACAGGAAAACCCGGAAGACCACGAAAAGGGTACGTCGAAGACAAGATTGAAGAGGCTGAGTCCGCTTGCACGGCCGAGATTTCCTTGACCAAAGCTGTTTCAGGTCCGCATTCTATGGCTTGGAAGGAAGCCATGGCGTCTGAGGTCAGGTCGCTGATCAAGAATAACACTTGGGAGTTGGTGAGGCGACCTAAGCATTCGAAGGTCATTGGAAGCAGATTCGTTCTGCGCAACAAATATAAACCTGACGGGAGCATCGAAAAACGAAAGGCACGCGTCGTGGCGCGTGGGTTCTCACAGGTTCCTGGGATCTATTTCCACGACACATTTGCCCCTGTGGCAAGGTTGAGTTCGGTACGAGCTGCCGTAGCTGTAGCTGTCGAGAAGGACTTGAAGATCAGGCAGCTTGACATCACAACAGCATATCTGAACGGGAACGTCGAAGAAGACATCTATATGGAGATGCCTGACCATTTGAAAGAGATCTTGGAGCTCATCGTCGAGACTGAGAAGGAAAATCAATTCGTGAGAAGAGAAGCCGAGAAGATGTTGAGTCGTCTTCGTAAGTTCGATGCAGTATGCCATCTCAACAAAGCCATCTACGGATTACGTCAAGCTGGGCGAGCGTGACATAAACGGCTAAATGAGGAACTTCGTGCACTTGGGGCGACGCCTTCGGAGGCAGATCCTTGTGTTTATCGCGTCGGACAGGATGATCGTACATGCTACGTGATCGTATACGTCGATGATATCTTGGTGATGTCTTCGAGTGATACCGAAATCGATCAAATCATCAAACGACTTGGGACGAAATTCGATGTTAAGGACCTGGGTGACCTCAGATATTGTTTGGGGCTGCAATTCTCCAGAGGCAAGAACCACATGGCAGTTTGTCAGACAAAATATATCGATGACCTACTTGAAAGGTTTAATATGATCGATTGCAACCCTGTTTCTACTCCCTTGGATCCTGCCGTCAAACTCGTGAGAGAAGAGAGTCATTGTCAGTCGGATGCTCCTTATAGAAGTTTAGTAGGGGCTTTGATGTACTTGTCTGTAGGGACGAGGCCGGACATAGCGCACGCTGTGAGTCACTTGAGTCAGTTCAACGAGTGCCACGGGGATTCGCATTGGAAGGCCGCCAAAAGGGTGCTTCGTTATTTGAAAGGGACTAGAGATGTTGGACTCGTTTATCATCGATCAAGAGGACCTCCGGAAATGTACACTGATGCTGATTGGGGCAACTGCGTTGTCGACCGTAAATCATACACAGGCTACGTTTTTATGGTCGGTGGGGGGGGGGCCGTAAGTTGGGAGTCCAAGAAGCAGCAAACAGTGGCCTTATCGTCTACCGAGGCCGAATACATGGCACTCTCAGACGCTACGAAAGAGGCCTTGTATATGAAGAAGCTGATGAAGGATTTTGGTGCGACCTGCATCGTAAGAAGATAGCGATAGTGGCTCCGCCACTTCTTCCTGTTTATATACATTAATATCACCACCGCGACCGTACTTGTTGTTTACGCGTCGTTAAGCACTGATCGTTTCATTGTATTTTTTCATATCGGTCAATAAAAGACCTTATTGTGTTATTTAGAAGTGCGAGTTTCATTCGATAGCCCTCCACAACTCTATCAATATATTACTTCGGACTATAAATAATCGGCACATATTAGTAAATGAAGTCAGATAAAATACGATCTCAGTAAAAGTAAAGTTTCAATAAATTTATTGCATTTATAAACTTTCAAATTCAAATATATCTAATCAAAATAAAAGTTACGTTATTCATAGTTTAAAATCAGATCGGCGTAGCCAAAAGAGCAAGTCGAAACCGGTGATCATGTTTGAAACACGATATTCGGTTAGATTATGTGCGTTTAATACTGAATAAATCATAAATAACTTTGAATACATACTAAATAAGTAGATATTCTTGAGACTAAAAATGCATCATGAAATCTAAATTTAAAAAAATACAAATTACTACATAACAATGAAATTAAAAAGTTTTTGCAGAAAAATAGACCAAAATAAAAAAATATTTTTTTATTTGGTGGAGGCCCCTTTTTGGTGGAGTGCCCTGTGCTGCAGCAGTGTCAGCACATGCATAAATCCGGCCCTGATCTGCGAGTCTTTTGTGGCACAAAATGTGTCTCAATTTCATTCTGAGAAAATGCGACAAATAAAATAAGTAAAATATAGATAATGAAACATTAAGTAGTTTTAAACATATTAGAATCTTATAGAGATAGTGTATTTTCATTGAAGCGAAATATAATTCAAACCGAAATATAAACGTTTGTGATGTAAAGCTAGTTCGTAACTCATTGTAATATTAAATGGCAAGGGTTTTTAGCCGTATCTGAGCTACACTGGAGAGTTTAGCATAGATATAATACTAATCCAACACATACGGCATTATCAAAAATCTATAGCAAAAATTTTATATTACGTTTTATTTTTTATTTACTATGTGTAATTAAAAATGAAATTATACGTGTTACTTTCATTTGTTAAACAAACCATCTTGGATATGTTAAAAAATTGAATCGGATTTTTATGGATCTAATCTGACTGGACAATTTCTGTCGTTCTATTGAAAGAATGCAGTACTTAAACTGTACACTTAAGTTAAAATGTTTTCTTGATATCTTATATTTATTGATTCAATAATTTCTTAGTTATTACAGAAGAAAATCTCGCATCACATTTTTCTGTATGTAACTGACAATTACACACAACTATAATTATTCTCTTTCGTATTACATCAGAAACATGTCAATTCAACAGTGCCAATAAGCCAGTTCTTATTCAACACCACGCATTCAAAACATTGATACTATTTGTGACAATGCCATTCCACGCACGTTTTCTTTTGATTCAATCGTGTAGTCAATGCATTTCGTGCTAATCTAACACCACATTCAGTTTTCCTATCCACGAAATTATTATCATATTTCATAATAATTATTGATATCTACACACCGAAAAATAAAACAAAAAACTATTCACATTCATATCAAGGTATCAAGTTACACGCATGTCGGGTAGTACGAATACTATCTTTTCAGATAAAGGCAACAATGTGATATTATGATATTTCTTTCAATTTCTTGATGACATATTGATACAGTGGCTTGTAGTATTACGTCGTGAGAAGTGAGAGCTGAAAATTTCAATATTTTCGATTATTCGATATTTATTTCTCGTTCCGCGTTCTTCAATACGATGTTGCATATGGTTCGTCGAAAGAACGCTTTTCATATCAATGTATCAAAATACCGGGAATAACAGAAACTAGAAACATTTGTGATGAACAGAAAATACAAAATCTATAAATCAATTTCCTGTTTGAATACTCGATAATCGAGTTTTACTGTGTCGATAACGGGGTACAGAATGTCGACTGGAAAGCATCGACTGTAAAAGTATCGCCAATATGCCCGCGCTCGCGACGTCACCGTTGTCGGCGCCGCTGCTCCGCCGTTTACAATGGCGGCGTCGGTGGCGTCGCCGCTGCCGCTGCCGCCGCCGCTTAGGCGTCCGCTACGTCACCGCTACGCGTCCGCCCCCGCGACGTCACCACCGCCGCGGCGCGCGACCAATGGGTGGCGCGCGCCTCCCGCACCTCACCCCGCCGCCTCCCGCGCCCTCCCCCGTGTACTACGCGGGCCGGCGTACGGCGGCGGCGGCGGTGGCGGCGGTGGCGGCGGCGGCGGTGGCGGCGGTCTGCTGACGTCACGCGCCGCGCCGGGCGGGTTGCCTATCGATCGGGCGGCAGGCGCTGGCTCGCTCGCTCGCTCGTGCGCCGGCGAGCGCGCGCGCCGCCTGAACCGAGGGGTGATGGGAGGGGAGGGGGAAGGGGAGGGGAAGGGGTGGCAGGCGCGGTGGTGGCGGGTGGCGAAGGCGAAGGCAGTCGCTCGGCGGCGGGAGGCGGTGCAGGAGCAGCAGCAGCAACAGCCGGCGCAGCGGCCTTGCCGACGGAGGCTGCCGGCCCGTTCGCCCGCGCGCGCTCCAAGGCCGTTGGCGCGCAGGGGTCGCCGGTGCGGGACGCGGAGGAGAGGCGGGCGCCGGCCGCACGGCGGAGACGGACGCGCTGCGCGCACCGGCACTCAGGTGAGCGGTGAGCGCGAGGGGTGAGCGGTGAGCGAGCGAGCGCGCAGCTGGGCTGTCGCGGCGCCGCGGCGCTGCGCTATGGATCCGCACGGGGGTGGCTGCGTTTCGGCGCGGGCCGCGGTTTCTGTGTGCTGCTGCTGCGGACTTGTGTGGATCGTTCGCTCGCGTTTACAGAATGTTGTCGTGAACCAGTGTCCGCGATTTGGTATTCGCTGTACAAATACAGTGTGAGGCTCGACGGGGTGATATCGGGTGGCGATATTTGATCTAAAGTTGCAGCAGCATTATGTTGAAAGTTCGTTTGCTTGTACGGGCGGTTGTTATGAGTCTTTTTACGGTATTTGGTTATATGTTGATGGTGTGTTTGGTGTATGATAACGGATGATGATAGTAGAGCGGGGCTCCTGTACCGTTTCCTTTATGTACGAGGATATGTTGTGGGCCATTCATAAGTAATAAGTCCTAGGAAACGTTCCGACGATGTGATTGGTGGAGAGAGTGGTACTCGCCGAGGACGATTGTCATTGAACTGGTGCATGGTTTGCTTGCCTCTGCTAGTGTTAAGCGTCTTTTGGTTAGATTACGCGAATTGAGACATAGGGACATTTAGGGGTCGAAGAGGGAGGTTTATGTAGTAGGAATACTGTAGATTTATGAATATTGTTCTCGTAATTCTCCGAATAGTTGGTGAGCTGTTATTTGTCAAGAAATATCGAGTTGCCTCTTGCAGATGTTTCGGCGCTATGACAGATTGGACGGGGTGATGACATATGATGTTCGTGCTGGAGTTGGTGTGGTCTTTTTTATACACCTTTTGCCATCCTCTGTAATTGTAGATAACGCTTAGGCCAGAGCCCGTGATACGCCGCTCGAACTCATTTCGGTTGCATACGAGCCCGGTCGGAGTGATCGCAAGTGCTAATGTTTGTTCCGCTGCAGTCGCGGTTGTGTGTGAGCAATCGTTTGCCTCCACAGTCGGGTAATGACCTGCCGTTGGTCACCAACTTCGATTTGGAGCTCGCGGACGTTTAGACGGTGCTGGTCTGGATCGAGGATGCTGATGTTTATGTTGGTGAAGCGGCGTTTGTTTCGACTCACGAGCGTGGTGATCGTGTGCAGCTGTTTATTTCAGAAACACGCGTTGATTGTATGCTACCAACCACAAAATATTTCACGCAGCCGAAAATATTGATGGAGAGCTAACACATGAGTGATAAATAGTGGTGTGATCCATTGCTCCTGTGGAGGATGATGAGGTTGATTATCATGTTCATGAATAGAATATAAATATATGAAATAAAAAAAAATACTTTTCAGAGGTTAGTTCAGAAGGGAAGAATTTCATCAGAATATTAGATAATTTTAATGTAAGAATAATGTATATTTTTTATGAACGTTCAAATATAAACTAATTTGGATGGAGGAGTCAATAGAATAGGGATACCGTGTGGTGGGGTTCGTTTTGACAGAGGGGGCTAGGCGTGACGGTTTAATTATTTTTATCATTCATTCTTTCCCGCGGCGATAAGCTTAGTGATCTTACTCAGTTAATCCCAAACCGTCGACATTTCCACCCTGCAGGAATTTTTCAGTGATGAGATCTCTATATATGAGGGAAATTGCATGGCCTAAGTGGCTGGCGATGGGATGAGCATGGCACGTCAAGTACAGCTGATCATCTGCTCGCTCTCGCGGTGAAACAACGAGCTTGGTAATCGTACATGGTCCACCACAAACTGTCCGTTGCAGTCTGACACTTCGGATCGTTTTCAGTGATGATACAGGTTATCGTAGCTCACCACAGAAATGGCGTGAGCAGGACACATCAAGTGCTGGTGATCACTCACTCGTGTTCGCGGTGCGATGATTATCATACACGGTCATCCTTGAACCAACCGTAGCAAATTGCGCGGCATGGCTTGCTAAAGTGATGGGGTGACGCTGGAGTGCGATTTATTACTCCTCTCCAGAGAAAAATACTTGTTCGCAGTCAAAAGATTCCTGCATACAAGCTGTTGGTGGAAAACGGCCCAGATATATATTCAGTTTGTTGTAAAACAACGAATATTTGTTACTTAACTGAACACACACCACACTTAACAAGGCATCATTACAAACTAATCTTTCCGTTTTTACACAAACACTTTCATTCCGTTATTGTGAGTTAAAAAAAATTCAGGTCGCATCAACAGCTACATCATTAGCGACCACTGTAAATTAACGATAGAGTTAACAGTATGATGTGATACGCTGATGGTGAGGGGTGAAAGGACAAACATTAATACAACCATACCCGAGACGGGACTCGAACCCGCGATACTTCAGTCCGAGATCGCTACGACGCTATCGCCTTAACGATCCAGGCCACCCGACGACTTTTGTTGTGAGTTGTAGACACATCTTTTCTCAGCGTCCTCACAGTATGGCCAACCACAAATGGTCCGCCGCAATTCAAAAGTCGCCAGGAGGTTTTCGGCTGTGGGCGAGGGGTGGGTGGCAGGCGTCGGCTGCACGGTGATGAGCTGGTGTTGGCGCGCGGCGGGGTCTGAGAGGCTGTACAGGCCGCCGCGGGCTCTATAGATCGGCCGGGTGTGTGCACCGGCTGGCGCACGCCGCCCCGGCTGGCGAGCTGCGGCCCGCAGGACCCACGCCGTGAATGAGCCTGTGCACGAGACGGGAACGTCGCTATGAAAGGCTCGAGCGTAAACAATTTTTTTAGACACACGCTAGTAAATGCAGTTCTTTCAGGGCTTGCATAGCGTTCGGTTTTTAGCACCAGTGCTGAAAGTCAGACGATGCTCAAGTACTCGGATAAATCGGTGAATGCAACAAAGAAAACACTACTTTTTTCTGACTGCATCAGCTACTGTTGACCGTAATGTTTCATTAGCTGGCTTGTAATAATGAAAGGCTGTCTAGTAAATAGGATATGGCGCACGTGATAAAAGTGATTTTGCTTATTAGGATTGCTATACTCGGTGTATCGGTCTCGTTACCCAATTGTTCCATATCTCAAAATGAAAAGTCACTCTTATAACTCGTATTATAAATAACTGTTATGTGTTAACGGGGATGAATGGGCAAGAAATATATGTATCCAATACTCTTCAGTCGCATGCTTCGTTGCTATGCTTATATTATTGTTATTTGTGATGTCAGCTAAAGTATGTTGAATATTTGTCGTAAAATAGTCTTCTTTTAACAAAATAAATCATTTAAATAATACCTTAATAGGATTACTCATGCGATTTCCTTTGCTACAACTCTTTTGTTTTAATTGCTTTTAAAGGATAGGGAGCTGTTAAATTCCTAAACGGCCATCGATTTGTAAGAATGAGTTTGTGTTGCTCTGTTTGGTCGAATTAATGTAATGTAGCAATACAGTGTTCCGAAAAGAAAGTGACGAGTCCCCTTGCTTACTTGTTGACTTTTACTTCTCTGATAATTATGAAATTACGATATTATTGAATAACATACATGTTTCTTAATTACAATTTTTTACACTTAAGAAAAAAAAATTAGGTATAATTGGGAATATATGCACTTTTAAGTACTATGAGAATTAAATCAGAAAAGTGTCGTTATCCTAGGAATATTTCAAACTTTCTTTAATAGAAGATACAATATTGTATATTGCCTACTCTATTTACAAATAATAACACAATTACAATATTCACCCTACATCAAACCCTGTCAAGTTAGATAACAATTATTTTCATTTATACAAATAAATAATTAAAATGAATAAATAGCAGCATCATATTCTAAACTGTGTATAATTTCTTTACATGAATTGTGATGAAAGCATTGAATTAATTCTACAACTAAATTTCATATTGTAATTTCTAAAGTACAGAGAGGTTATTATGTAAATCAATCTTAATAATCCAGCAACAAAAATCGCGATAAAGCGCGATCTTTCATTCCATCGTTCTGTGATCCCGCACCAAGAGCTGAGTGTTGGGTGGTTCCGCCACAGCATTGGCCCCATTCCCAAGTAATAGAAAATACTCCGGCAGCATTGCGAGTAGCAGGGAGACCCTTGGTGTAGGACCTAACACCTTTCGCCAGGTCGAGTTCAAACCGCAGGCGATCCACGTGAAGCCTTGTGATTCATTGTGAAGGACAAAATAGGTTTTCTAATGTTCTTTTAACAATTTTTTTCTTTTCCCATTAAATCACTGATACAACCAGGTTTGGCCTTTAAGCTAAGTACTGGTCATATTAAATCTACCTTGGTCTACACCTCGTTAATCCACTTCAAAAAAAACAGAAGTTACTTGTTCTGTTGTGGTGGGAACACTCTACTTACATGGCTGAGAATAGTTTAAATTCCAGTCGTGAATGTGGGTTCGCGTCATGCACGGTGCGGTCTTGCAAGTAAATTCCCGTTTCGAGGACATGATCCGAGAGCGATGCACGCAAGTCCCACCAAATCCCTGATTCCAAGATGAGGAAGCATCCAGTCGAATACCCGCTTACAAAACCCTGAATTATTCGAAAACGACGCAGATCGGAAGCATGTGGGCGACATTGCAGACGCATTTCCGTTCCCAGAGAAACGTACCGGAGCGAAACACACGCTTCCTGAAGCACGGCCGTGAGCTTCCCAACAAATTTCCGTTTCCATACATCATTCGAGAGCGACGCAAGGGAGCTGGTGCTCAAGCTGTGGAGTTCCCTGTTCTAGATTTGAGTGGGACGCTCATGACTCCGGAGAAGGTAGGCAGATGGAGTAATGGCTAGCCTGAAACGACTTCGTTCCCCGGCCAGTGCTTTCGGGATTTGTATTGGGCAGAGCGAATCTTCAATCCTTCTACCTCTCAATCCACCATTTGTCCTATTTGATTTACTCCATCCCCATTATCGGATCTCAACGACTTCAGTAGTTGAAAGGTCATAAAGTATTTTAATTTAAATACATTTAATAAAAAATAAAATTAAAAATTTCTAATCATCAAGAAATAACGGGCTCAGCAAGCACGTGCGCGAGTTCCGATCCACATGCCCGATTCCCGTGAGTGATCCACGTGGCTCCGTGACAGCGCGAGACAACGCTACACGCCGCGTGCGTCGTCTGGAAATAGCGAGGGCATCGGCGCCGCGTGCCGCTAATTATAACCGGAGGCAGTAATGGTGACGGTGGTGGTGGTGGTGACGGTGGCGGTCAAGAGTAATGGAGGCGGAGGCGGTGGCGGTGGCGGTGGCGGTGACGGAGGCGGGGGCGGGGGCGGAGGCGGAGGCGGTGGCGGTGGCGGAGGCGGTGGCGGTGGCGGAGGCGGTGGCGGTGGCGGAGGCGGAGGCGGAGGCGGAGGCGGAGGCGGAGGCGGAGGCGGAGGCGGAGGCGGAGGCGGAGGCGGTGGCGGTGGCGGTGGTGGTGGCGGTGGCGGAGGCGGTGGCGGATGCGGTGGCGGAGGCGGTGGCGGAGGCGGTGGCGGAGGCGGTGGCGGAGGCGGTGGCGGAGGCGGACGCTGTGGCGGGGGCGGATGCGGGGGCGGGGGCGGAGGCGGAGGCGGAGGTGGAGGCGGAGGCGGAGGCGGTGGCGGTGGCGGTGGCGGTGGCGGGGGCGGAGGCGGAGGCGGTGGCGGAGGCGGTGGCGGAGGCGGACGCTGTGGCGGGGGCGGATGCGGGGGCGGGGGCGGAGGCGGAGGTGGAGGCGGAGGCGGAGGCGGTGGCGGAGGCGGAGGCGGAGGCGGAGGCGGGGGCGGATGCGGGGGCGGGGGCGGGGGCGGAGGCGGAGGCGGTGGCGGAGGCGGTGGCGGACACTGTGGCGGAGGCGGACGCTGTGGCGGGGGCGGATGCGGGGGCGGAGGCGGAGGCGGAGGCGGAGGTGGAGGCGGAGGCGGAGGCGGTGACGAGGCGGTGGCGGAGGCGGACGCTGTGGCGGGGGCGGATGCGGGGGCGGGGGCGGAGGCGGAGGCGGTGGCGGAGGCGGGGGCGGGGGCGGAGGTGGTTGCCGAGAACATCCGTGCCCGCCGCACACGCACGCTCGTACTCGCGACGCACAAGGCGTGCCCGGGCGTAATGGGCTCTCGATGCGTTTCTCAATGGACACGCGTGCGCGCTAGCGCCTGGGGAATCACGTGCGAGGCGAGCATGGGAGTGTTTGTTGTTTGTAATGAGCTTAGGTGTCACACTTCCGGTTACCTTGCGGGATGAGTCATTTAATGAAACACATTTCTTCACTATATATCTTTGACGATACGTAACCCTAGAATACAATTTTGCGCTACTGGGAACACGTATTGATTTATTTGACCATAGTTATCGCCATCCTTGACACTTTCGACAGTAGAGTTGCCTTTAGTTTCGTATCCCTACTATTCACATAGAAGAAAGATACATGTGCACGTACTATTTCTCTGAGTTGTCATATGAGTGTGTGTGATTGTGTGTAATTTTGTTGTGATGATGTGGTTATATTTAATAAAATTATGATTGTTTAATTTCGAATAAAAAGTCACATTGTGTCACGTGTGTAGGGGAGAGATAAAAGTTGAGTTGTAAAACAGGAGAGGAAGCAGCTCTCACGGGGGTAATGACCTCAAAAAATACTGTCCACCTCTCCAGAGAATCACGTGACACGCCCGTAATCAAGCCACGCGTCGCGTTTCCGGTTGTCATGCGAGCAGCAATACTTCGCAAAATATTGCATTTCAGAGTAGTTTTGTTATTTTGACGACTAGTAGAAATTGCAGATTGTTGCTGAGAGTACTTGCAGACATTTAAAAGACGAATATTGCCGTGGGTTTTGTAATTCAATATTCATTACAAAACTAGTCCCGTCGGGGAAGGATTTTTGATACTACTCGTGGCTAGGGAGCTAGGTCGAGTTCAGCCGTTGTCTGGAGGAGAATTGTAGCGGCCGGCTGATCTGATCGGTAGTTTTCCGTGATTTCTTCGTTCAACACAAGGCAAATGCGAGAGTAATATCCTAACAAAGGGGACTCGGTCCGCCCGCTATCTTTCCTTCCTCTTCCTTGTCCTATTTTCAACCCTTACTTACACACACACACACACACACACACACAAACACACACACACACACTCACGTGCACTACACTACCACACTTGTCGGAAGACCAGACGGGAGCTTAGAGCTTGTCCCACCAGGGAAGGTGCCCCGCTGGTGGGAGATATGAAGTAGTGGATAATCCCTGCAAGTCGACGTAGGACTGCGCCAGGTCTTGCCTTCTAGTAGAGTAATATCGCCGCCACCTCTAGCAGTGAGATGACGCACTATACTAACGGAAATATTGTCTTTAGCAGTTGACGAGCCAGGAATCACTAATAAATCAATCAATCAATTTATTATAAAATCATATTTTTATTGGTTATTATTGTTCACTTAAATGTGGAGTTTATGCACCACTAAATAACTGTGTCGATCCTTATAGCCGAGATCGCTAAGGCAGTAATGTCGGGGCGATTTCGGATTGAAGGATCACGGGTTAGAATCCCGCCTGGGGCATGGATGTGTTTGTTATCGTCCCTTCACCCTTCATCGTTATCCTGACACTTCCTTAAAGACGTATGAATGATTCCCTGCGCGAACAGGAGACCCTCATCCTTAATGGGATGTGTAGATTGCTAATATTAATAATAATAATAATAATAATAATAATAATAATAATAATAATAATAATAATAATAATAATAATAATACCTGTAGTTTGACGTAATAATGCGTGTTTGTATCGTAGTTTAAGTTTCTGTTTCCTTCTTTGAGATGTTCCAGGACCCATCTGTTACTAAAGTGACCTGTGTGCTCTGTGTGCACAGCGCTGTGTACCAATTTCGATGTTCTGTTTAACAACTAGATAGCGTTATAGTGTACCTAGATAGCGCAGACGTTTCTGTATCTGGTGCCATCTGCTAAGATATTTCAACCCTATCTCTGATTTGCTGCTTTTGCATTAATTGAGGATTTAATTTTGCTGGTAACACCAATGTGGGGTTCCAAGAATATTTTTATATACTATTATTTGTGTGTAGTTACTAGCATCCATGTCGTCGATTTTACGGACCGGAAACATCAATAAACTGTTATCAGGTTTGCACTCTCACTTGGTAGAAGTGATAGCTACTACATGTGAGACTTGATATATAATCCTACATCAGAGCGGAATATGAATGCGATGTTTCAAATGTAATCTTTTGAAGTGTCACATGTGTTAATGTACGTGACAGCAAAAGTTGACCTTTTTGAAATCGAGAAAGACAGGGGATTTACTAGGATAATGACTCACTCGCATCACAAATCCGGCTTCCATGAAGCGGCCCTCCATCATGTTGGAAATATATTGAAATCACAGCAAGAGAGGTACATCCTTCAGTAGAGTTGACAATATTAATGTTATAATAATCATACATGTTCATTAAATAAGTTTGTCTTGGTCTTACCAAAGCCCGGTCCACCAAAGACGTTGGCCAAGACTCCACTCCTTCAAATTTCTGCTTGGAATTGCTTTTAATGAATTGTAAGGCGTGTAGAGAGTGGTTTCTATATTAAGCGTCAATTATGAGCATTCTCTATCCCTCGTGCAATACACCCATTAATCATTTTAAATCCATTCATTCTATACAGCCCCAGCATTCATTGTATATATTTCAGAAATAAAATATGAAATGTATCTGCGAATCTATAGTGTGTTTGTAGATAATGTTCTCTATCAAGCTCTGAAAGAACGCTCACTTTCATTATGATGCTATGCTCTTCTTCATTCTATGATCATCCCACTTGAACTTCCACTTTGTATTCAAATGAGCAAAAAATATTGTTGTTATTCTGAAGAAAATATGTTATTATATATTCTGAAGTTATGCCATATTTCACGTGTCGGAAGATATTCATTCCATGACCACAAGAGCTTATACTATTATCATGATGTGAGCGATCAACGTATTTGAGAAGGCTGCAGTTCTGTCCACAACGAAAGGTTTTGGATTTGAATACCGCATTAGGTAACGATATTTTCATTTTGTGATTGTGGCGAGAAACATAATGGCAAACCATCACGTGAAACACAAAGTTATCAGTTTAATTTTTTCAACACATAATTGTTTAGTAACAGACCGGTAAACAGGCTTTTTTTTCTTCATTAATACTTGTTCAACTTATGAGCCTTCTAAATTGTTGCGATAACTTTTATTCATATGTTGATATTTTGTGAGGAACAATACATATTTCATTATATATTTCATATTATTAATGTTAATTACTTTGGTTATTCCTTGTAGAAACCTGTGAAATTATTCATAGAATATCTCAAATCATAATGTAAGTATATAGAAGTTTTTGCGGCTCATCAAAAAATATTTTGAATTATTTGTAGTTAGTGAAAATTTTAAGAGCTGTACCTACCAATATTTCACCGCACACTATGTAAGACATAGCCGAGTAGTATATTGAAAGTATAGTTCTCTTTCAGTTTCTACACGCCTTTGAAATGAGTAATGTTGACAAGCGACCTAAAATGCTACTGAACAAAATCACCTAAAATGTTGTTTTTTAAACTAGCTCGTACACTGCTCAAGAACACCGAATAGTATACTCTCGTGATAGATGCAATGAATAGTATACTCTCGTGATACATTGCAATCAACCATGTAGTATATAACGGTGCAACAGTTCTTTACATTCTACCACAAATGTTAAAAGAGTCTCATTTCCTTAACGAAATACGTGAAAAGCGTGTTGTTAATAGGGAGGGCTCTTCTTCGGCTTTTTACAGTTGCATGACGTCAGCTGTGATGTAAGGAGTAATGCATTGAACAAAGAACTTAAGTCGTTACGCGCAATATGAGAACATGCGGAATAACATAATAAAATATTTGTTTTTTTTACTGAAAATCAAATGTTACATTGTTTGTGGATTTTTACCGTGTACTTGGGTAACTAAGAAAATCATTGACACTTCTCACCGAAAGATGCGGCTCAGCGTATCAACTGATGTCACTGCAGTTCCTCTGACCGGTAGGGGGGTTCTCTGGGTTCAACTCCCGACGGTGGCAGGATTTTCGACATGGCGAGATAGCTGGGTAGAGTTCTGGCTGGAGGGGAATTCTAGCGTCTGGGTACTCTCGTTGATAGTTTTTCGTAGTTTAACCGATCAACACCAGGCGAATGCCGGAGCAGTACCCTACCAAACGGGCTACGGACCGCGCGCGATCTTTTCTTCCTCTTCCTTGTCCTCTCCTCACCCCTTACACACACACTTACACTAACATGCACTACACATGTCGGGAGACCGATCGGGATCTTAAGGCTTGTCCCGAATTGGGTGGTGCCCTGCTGGCGGTAAGTACTCTGTTGGGGAAAACTCCGCTGCCGGTAGGTCGGCGCCGGATCTCACTATCCAGCGCGGGCAGATCAGAGAAGAAAACCTCCCGAGAAAAAAACATGCTCTACTTTCGGGACTAATGAATTTATCAGTTGACGCACCCGGGATCACTAATCAATCAATCGTTGACAATCATCGACACCTCTGTCATGGCAATAGGCTACTTAGTTGTTGTTTATTTTGTTTTTGTTTTTTTCAATTTCTGCATGCACTGGAAATTAGTACAGTAGATACTGGCAGCGCCATTCCTGTAGATCCCTCCCCAGAGTATCGTGGCTTTGAGTCGCGCGGCCTCCCTGCGCCGAGGGGCCGGGGTCGAGCGCAGGGGAGGGCCGCGCTCTGCGGTCGAGGCTCGAAGCCCGGACCCGCGGCCCCCGGCCCCGGCCCGCTATTTCGATCGGCGTGGCGCGGCGCGGCGCGGTGCGGCAGGCGGGCGGGCGGACGGCGGGGGCGGAAGGTGGGGAGGCGAGCAGCGGCCAAGTGGACGGTCGGAACGGTGAAGGCGGTGGGGACGTCGTGGACGATGCAGGCGGCGCGGGCGGCGGTGCGGACGGGAGTGGTGTGGGTGATGAGGGGTGGGAACAGCGACGGTAATGAGTGGATTCGGCATGAACGGTGAAATTCGGGCAGTGAGGGTAGTTTAGTGGTAGGAGCAAGGCTATGGAAGTGGGGGCGGTGGAGGCATGAGCTGTGGGGAGCAGGATGTTGCTGGATATGGGCGAGGTGGTGAGGGACGTTGAGAGGCGGGACATCGCGGGCCAAGTGGGCTGTTGGGACTTGAAGGCGGTGGGGAAGGTCGGAAGGGGGAAGGAGATGGTCAGTGCGGGTGCAAGAGGCAGTGTTCGTGTGGGTGATGGTGCAGGTGGTGGGATCGGCAGCAGTTGTGGGTGTTAAGGGTGGGAGCGACGGTAGTAGTGAATGGAGGGGGGTTGAGAACGGTGCGGGCAATGAGGAAAGAGGCGTTGTGTGAGGTCAGAGCGGGCAGTGGGGGTAGTGGCATCGGTGTGGGTGGTGGAGGTGAGATCGGTTGCACCAGTTGAGGCGGTGCGGTGTGGATGATAGGGTGGCGGTGAGGTTAGTACAGTGATGGATACGGTGTGGATTGTGGGATAGCGGGCGTTTCGGGCAGTGGGGACCGGGGCATTGTGGGATGTGGGTGGGAGAGGTGGTGATGGGGGCGGGGGCGATGGGGATGGGGGCCATGGGGATGGGGCGGAGGCGATGGGGGCGGGGGCGATGGGGGCGGGGGCGATGGGGACGGGGGCGATGGGGGCGGGGGCGATGGGGGCGGGGGCGATGGGGCGGGGGCGATGGGGGCGGGGGCGATGGTTGCGTGGGTGGTGGCGGCGGGGGGCAACAGAATGGTGACTGAGAAGCGAAGGCGATAACACTGCAAGCAGTTCAGTATGATCAAGTATCAGAAATACAACAATGGTGTTTGTTAACACAATTGTGGTGTTAAAGCGTAATATTAAATTGCTAAAGTGTTAAATCGTAATAATTCAAACCCTCCATATCATGCTTCATTCTATCTAATTGTGGATCTCTGGTTGGCATATCGTACACGTCTTGGGCGTTTATCTTCATGGTCCTCACCGGTGTTTTCACGTTCTATTGAACGGAGATTTTAGGTGACGAACGAATGGCTACGCTGTTTCAAGGTTACGATTACTAAACCTCTGCTCCCAACACTGCAATGTATTTACAAAACACTCAATTTGGGAGCAGCGGAATCCGTGCCATTATAACAGCATATATGGATTTCATCCAGTAATTCCTCAATTTTGTTGTTCGTAGCCGAGGTCTGGTATTTATGTTGGAATCTCAGCGTGTGCGCATGCGCGTTAGCAGCCGCTATTATGAATAGAGCACATATTGATTGATTCATTGATTCATGTTCCCGGGCACGTCGACACCTGTTGTTATTAGTCTCGTTCGTGAAGTGAATGCTTATCCCGGAAAAGGGCGGTATTCTTCCCACTCTGGTTAGGGAGAACTGGCGCCGCCCAAATGTCTACTTGCAGGAGATTCCTCCTCCAGGTATCTCCCTTTGCGGAACATCGTCTCTGCTGAAAGAAAATTTAAGTGACAATTTAAGTGACATCTCCCGTCATATATGGCAATGTAGTGCATGTAAGTATGAGTGTGTGTGTTTATGTGTGGATAGGACACGCAAGCGGAAGGAAGATCGCGCGCGGTCCGTGACCGTTTGTTAAGGCTAAATGTGCCGACACTAGTACAGTACAGTGTGATCACCACGTGGCAGCACCAAAATAAGTAAAATTCACTTTACCGATGACCTCTGAACCAATGGTCCGATTTTCTGGGCTTATAGCGCGATGGCGACATGCTTCCTGAATCCAACGCCGTGGCGCCGATCATGCAAATCGGACGAACAGGAGTGTCGTAAAGTGAAATTTGGGAAAACACCTCGGCCCCTCCCCCTTCCGCACCGTTGCGTCACACACCCGCCCGTTGTGAGCACTCTGACGGCACGGCGGCACGATGTCCGTAAAGTTAGCATACCGATTTATCACAATATTGAAAAATTGTATCCTATAATTTTGTTCTAATTAAAGACTAATTTATACCCAAATTTAAAAATTTTATACTAATGCCCAACATCGAAATATTCAACACAACAAGAAAAACGCATGATACAAAAACTAAATGTACCAGACATTTGCCCGAATTAAAGACTAATTTATATCCAAATTCGTTTATACACATACTCCGTATGTACGTATTTACAAGAGAGAGTAAAAGCTCTGCAATTGATGTCGAAAAGAAATTTTCAATAAATATTTATTCAGTATTATTCTGAGATTTCGTGGACCAATTCACACTTTCTTGAAAATATGTGAAGTAATTACTCAATGTTGTTTGATAGTTAACTTTTTTCGTGATGGTCACAAATATAATAATAAATCTTTTCACTCTTGAGAAAGCTACGTGGCTGGACACGCTGACTTACAATTATTTCACCATATTGCTGCTGATAACGAAAATACTGGTACAGGAAAATCACAATCCAGAACTAAGAAGACATGTGTTCATTCTTCACTGTACACCCCTATTCCTCCACAATTACGTACACAGCACTTGCAGACCTCGACAAAAACTTATAACTGTTGCTGCGAGAGCGAATTTTGAACGAATAATTATGCAAATAAATGTCTTCAGTCTGCGCAAACCACAGTGTACACAGAACGAGCAAATAGTATAAGATAAAGGAATCTAAGCCTTCTAGGCGTGACGTCACAAAGTTTGCCAAAGGTTGAAATATAGCACGCATTAGTGGTATCGATATGTGCCGAACCTGCAAAAATTTAATGGATTGTCCAAGAATATCTCATCCTATAGAATATGGTGAGAGAAACATTTCTATGCTATCAAATAGGCATTAACATGCGAGAGAACATTTGCTGCATGCGAAGTAAAGTTTCATCAATCATGCGAATAACTTAATTAGAACAAAATTATGGTACATTTAGTTTTTATGTATCATGCGTTTTTCTTGTGTAGGTATGCTAATTTGACGTTAAGGTAGCGTACCCACCTTTAGTGTTGAATATTTCGATGTTGGGCATTAGTAGAAAATTTTTAAATTTGGGTATAAATTAGTCTTTAATTAGAACAAAATTATGGGATACAATTTTTTCAATATTGTGATAAATGGGTATGCTAACTTAACGGACATGGCGGCACGGCCAGGCCTGGCGGAGGAGGCGGGACTTGCGGGACAGGCAAGACAGACAGTCGGTTTATGCTTTCGTCACTCGGAATCGCAATTTATTTTTCCACAGATGTCAAACTAGAGATGCTGTACAACTATCTTTTTCACATATTTCCGTCTTCCTTCGAATACCATCTTAAAATTGTTTGAGGCATTACTCAAAATATCGATTGCGATTTGGAACTGTTTTTAAAAAAATTGAACTAATTCTGTAAGTATCACCATTATCCCATCTACTCACATCTTATTTTAGATATATTTGACTTCTAAAGTCTGCCGTTATCATTCTACCTTACTCTAAGATCTTCCGTTGTCACATACCGAAAAGAATGAGCGGAGTATACGCACGAGCTCTTTTATCCTACAACTAGGTTTTTGATCTCTAAACGGCGTTTATCTGCTTTATAGAGTTCATATGGTGAATCTCTTGTCCCAAGTAAAATAGCCGAAGCTAATTTTTAAAACGTTTTCGCATTTTCGGACAAATTTGAAAAAGGTGGTAAAATAGCGGGTTGGCTAGCTGCATCCTCACTCCAACGCCGTAACAAGCATTGAAATAAGATATGAATATTGACTTACTTGGTAAGTTATTTTGATATAAAATAAATATTTATATTTGCGATCTATTTAATTTTCCTACAAGTATTTTTCGGTGCATTTAGCCTTGATGTGCTGTTTCAGCATTCGCCTGGTTTTGTTCCGAAACCGCGGAAAACTACCTTTGTCAGCGAGAACTAGGAACCAATTCACCTAGTCATATGATTCAGGTTTGGGCGAAACCAAGTTTCCATTATCGAGGATTGCTGAAATGAGATTGCTAAATCGAAAGTCGCAAATGATTATAACATATTGGAGAAATGCAATAAATCAAATTTCATGTGAATCATTTTGACACATTTGGAATTCAAGTAGCAGGAGTTTAGGAAATGAGTATAGTTGATAGTTTTTATTAATCTGAATGGAATGTGTGTACGTAAGAAAATTATAAAACAATGTTGTTAGAATAATCACAATTAATGTTTTTGAAAGATCTGAAAGAAACAGGAAAATTAAATTGAAAAGAACTGAAATATTCCTTTCCTAAATAATTTTAGATGCAATCTATTAAACTTAATGTATTATGTGGTACATTCAAGTTTTGAATTTTTGTTGTGAACATTGATTTCAAAAAATATATCTCGTTTTAATAATCAAAAACATTAAAACATTTTCCTCGCCCTGTCAAGATCCCACAGATATAAAATCTATATTTTAATTGTAATGTTTGAAAACTAAATGGAATAAGCTATTTGTTAAGATTAAAGATCGTTCTGCAATATGTGATACGGCAATAGAGGTATCGTGCGCGTTGTCGACGTAGTTCTGACAGTATGGTACAAGCTTAACTCTAACTCAAGGGACTGTAGGCACTTCGCTTGACACAGTACATGGTTTGCAATGTCATACGATATTTGATTAACATGACCCGGGATCGTACGACAGGACAACACTAGTTCTGCTGGAGAGATATGGTGTTGTTTGATGACGATGATGAGCTCTCCACAACCCTCTAAGCGCAATGCTAAAGATGAGATACTATCGCAGAAGTCACATACAGCTGACACTTGAAACAAATGAACATAGCAGTATTAATTAACATTATTCATTTGAAACTATTGGATGCCTTGGTGTCAAACATCTTTGGGAACAATCGCTAAGGAAGAGCTAAATGAGGAAGGAAATTAATAAATGTTAAGTGCTCAAGACGAAAATATTTCATGACATTTTTCACTTAACGTATGAAAGTCATCTACTCATGTAATTAAAAACAACCGGGTATCATGTGGTACTTGTGTTCGTGTGTACCTGTGGTTTTCCTCCAAAAAAATCAAGTACACGCTTCACGTGATGTATGCTATTTCTGACTTCATGGGTAAGTTCATATCTCTGTGAGTGTGTTGAAAATTGCTCAGATATTATTCAAAGTTGTTACTAAATTAAATAAATATTTTAATAATTTCATAAATTTCGTAAAATATCATACTTACGTCCATGATAATAAGAAAAACTGATGTTGATTTGCGAAGGTTGTCTTTTAGATTCTTTTAAATTGAAAATTAAATTAATAATTTTATTAGAAGTTATATTACAGAAAATAGGAAGAAAATTGCCTCAAAGCTTATCAATCATATTAACTAAATATTGCACATAATTAAAAAATAACGTTCAAAAATACACTCAGACTACACAAAAGGTCCATTTGGGTATGATAGTATTACGAGTTACACAATCTTATTCAGTTGAGAATGTATTCCGTTCAGGGAAGAAACATTACTCCACAAATATCAAGAGCAAAAAATATAGTGTTAAAATCTTAAATTGGAATGTACTTTCCATGTAATCTGCATTTTTCCATCAGTACACAAGTTACACTCGGGGCTGGGCGAAAGTGGCTTCCGCGCTTTTGGCCCGCAAATTTGTCTTTTCTTCAGCTCCAGTTCCACTGAGCGGGATGTAATCTGAGTCCAGATTTGGCGGTGGGCAACGAAAGAGGAGTACCGCGGGGCCGATTTTCGGCCCGGTGCTGTGCTTCTGTTCTGCATTTGCCGCCGCCTTCCCGCCACGCCCCTCCCCGCCCCGGCCCATGAATATGGAGCCCTTTGCCGGCGTGGGCGGACGCGGAAGCAGCAACGGCCTGGGCGGCGCGGCGAGGGGCGGGAGGCGGCGGCCGGGTCGCCGCCCACCTGGGCCGCGGCGTCACGCGACCCGGCCGTGGCGGCGCCGCGCGGCGGGGGCGGGAGTGGGGGTGGGGTAAGAGGTGGGGAGACCACGTGGGAATACCGCACGTGCCTTGCATTAGCCGTGGACCCACGCGGCTCACGCCGGTCGGTGGCTTCGGAGAAACACACGGACCGCCGCGGGGGAAGGGGGTCCCCTGCGCTGTACGCCCGCTGCGGGGAAGGCTCGTGCAATTGAATTTCCTTAGTTGCAGCGGCGAGACTGCCCCATAAGCCCTCTTTCCTTGAGTACGCAATTACGGAATTCTCCGTTGGCGATAGTATTGCTACTGTGTAATATCTCTGATGTTGGTTTTGCGTGAAACGGCAGAGAAAGGGGAAATCCACTCCTTGACAAGTATTTTTATTAGAAATGAGGTGAAGCTTTTGAAAATTAATGGTAAACAAGGTTTTTAGTTTCAGGAATCACAATAATGTTTAACTTAAACTGTTAAATGGCACATTATAAATCAATTTTTTTATTAAATAACTGAAAACGGAGAGAGAGATTGCTGAAATTCATATGCTTTATGAATTAAATTATTTATTAAAAATGTTTTTGTAGCTATGCGTTTGTAATGTTAATCGTCCCACTGCTTAATCCTTTGAAATGTCACATCATTGTCTCACACGTCAGCTGCCTACCCCTATGGGTGTTAAGTTGTGAAGTTAAAATGGTACAACTGACTCCGTCATGAAAAAAATACTTGTAACAAGTATGTAGTGCTTGAAGACTCTAATGAGATATCGTAGTGATACATGGATGTAACGTTCTATAGAGACAATGTACGTAATGGAAGGTAAATCGCGATTTTCAAAATGCATTTGACACAAAAAATATCCCTAGGCACTACGGGTCTGGTGGAGTAAGTGGAAAACAAAGATAAAGATATAAAATATTTTCCCTGTTATTCCTTGTTTTTCTTCCTTCCTTTGTTTTTGTTTTGTTTTTTCTTTTTGGTCGTAACACCTTACTAGATGTGGAAGAGACACCAGAATTAGCAGAAGCTTTGACTTCATTTTCCTTCCAGTCTCTTCGTCCTCTTGCTAAGTCCTGTTTTTTCTACTCTTCGAATCGTATTACTTGGATTGGAGGCTTTGGTTTGCCTACAAATTTGTGTTTGCCGGAGTACGAATCTCGGAGTACGAATTATTAAATATTATTACTTTCGCTTATTTCATACGTCCTTTGATTGTGATTTGAGAACATGTTGTAATGGCATAAATAGCAATCCTTTGTAATGGGCCAACTCAATGTAGAAATTATTGTTGAAAATAAAATGACGAAAAATTAATTAAATGAGAACTTGAATGATTCAGGGATCTCTTAAGATTGAGATTTTAAAAAATCGGGATTCGTTCTACCTCTAGGGCGAAGGCATTGCCGATTTCAGCGGTGCGTCTTCACCACCTGCTGCGACGTTTAGTCGCGGCCGCTGCGCCTCCCCCCCTCCTGCCCCCGCCGGTCGCCGGAAAGTGCTTTTCCCGCTCGCGGGAGGGGGGGGGGGCGTCTTCACGCTATATCGACCTCCCCTACAGCCTCCCCCCCTCCGCGCGTCTGCCTCCGCGCCCTTAAAAACCGCCTGCGCTACGACGCCGGCTGAACTCGGATTCAATTTTTGGCCTCCTTCAAAGGATTGCTTAAAGCGTATTGAAAATCAGATAGAAAAGCGAAGGTGTTTGTAATAAAAATGTCGCCCTCTCACTCTCACTTTCTATCTCGCTCACTAATAGTCGCGTTTTATGCTTTCCACCTCTGCAATCGAAGTATGGAAATGCTCCGGTCGTTTTTGTAAGGGCAGCTCTCAAAGCGATACTCGTAGAAACTATTCAGTATTCATTCACCTCGCGTATTTTTGGGTAAAATATATCGAAATCTGTTACTATGATGTATGAAAATAAAAATCTAATTCATGGTTCCTTTTGAGTTTCGTAACGCGTTCCACATTTCACTTATGTTAATGCCAAAGGTGGTAATTTTAATATTCTGTTTCTGTGAGGAAGATTTTATTGAAATTATGTTGTTGAAATTTTAAATCGTTTATTGGGATGTTTACTCAAAATACTTGTCAAATATGTTCATGGACATTTAATACACACGCTACTTCAGTGAACATGTTTTGACAAATATCATAAAATAGTCTTTCAGACCTTGAGACATTGCGCAGTCATAACAAATCCTACAAAAATATCATTAATAAGTCAATGAATTCTGGGAAAGAAAACTGTATGAAATAAGACTCAACGTTTTAAAATACTACTGCTGTAATAAGTAAACATTCTAGTAGTTAATTATTTTTCTAGAAAAAATAGATTAATATATTCAGTTGATTACCCAAATTAAATATAAATATCTCCCAAAACTCCAAAGGACTTGCAAATTAAAAAAAAAAACGCGTCTCAGGATCTATTGATTGACGTCTGGCAATGAATTACGTAATCGTAATCTATGAGACGTAAGTACGTTCACATTTTACAGTAAATTCTCTTTAAGGCTTCTCGAGAATTGCGTCTTTCAGTAGTTTCCAGTCGCAAACAACCAACGTAGTCATCAGCAGCTGAACACAACGTCTCCTCTGTGCGCTAGTGTCTTCGTCCTCCAAGCAGCGCTCGCTACTCGGAAACACTAATCGGTTGCCGCCACGACTTCCGCATTAGGTGCTAATTCTATAAGAGAAATCACATTTTTCGCTCAATAGCATGAATATCATTTGTTGTCTTGGATTAAGGACTTTTAACTACAAATATGCACATATTTTAAAGTATGTGTCGATGTGATGAGGTTACGTAACTTTTATGTTTCTTAATGATAAATATTGAAAAAAAAACTCAATTATTTGAAAGGATCACGAAGTGATGCATATTACTAATAGATATTGTCTTCAAAGTAATCCTCGGAGAGAATATCAAGAAAGTGTTCCAAAATTTGGAATGTAAGTTGTGTAAATTACTACTAGATAACTACCAGTTACTAGTGTATCGTGTGTAGATATATACGTTATTAAAAAATACGTAAGCCATCGGCCAACTTGTCTTCTAAAAAAATACCGATACAATGTCGGCGAGCTAGTGAAGCAACTTTCTTTTTCAGACTGAAATGTATTATACGTAAAACACAAATTTCAATTTTAGTAAAATAGTTCTTATCTTTAAACTTCTTGAGGGCATCTTTTCAAATAAGAGCTGTACCAAAGCCCGAGTACTCAGATTCACGAGTATTGATCAGAATGCAGAAAACATTAACAAAAAGAAATACGAAATACATGGTACTGTGTATATGATAATAATGACCGTAAAGGTTTCATTACGTTACACCGATGCTGTTATGCAATTGTTGTGATAAAAATATTTCTGCTGATAATTCGTAATGCACACTGCAATGTTTAAAACTAGTCTACTGAGATCTATGAAAGGATAGGAATAGGAAACTAAATGGCTAGGTTCATAGAGAAATGATTTCTTTAGTTAGTTAATAGACATCAAAGCTTTTCTACCAACTAGCTGCAGTGATGAATGAATAAAAGTATACGCTACGGAATGGTCTTCATGTCACGTCGTCTGTCTTCGAATTATCTCAAAAATGTAGATTGTAAAGAGAAATGATAGAATTTATGACACCAAGGGGCTACCAAGTTTGCGTGCCTACATAAAAAATAGAGTATACGTAAGTATCTTTTTTTCACCAGGACACCAGATTTCCGTAATTACGATTATTTGTATCTATTTTCATTAGTCGACTTGTGTCCGAGATGAGTTTATAAATATTATTACAGTCCAGGATATTTCCAAAATACTTGTATAAAATACAACTTAAACGCCAACCTTACATTGCGGATTTTACTGTATAAACTTTGAATTCTCATTCTGTTTTGTGGTTTGTTCAACACATCGTCTGTTCCTCGTTAATTTTTTAAAGAACGTACTTGATTAGTAGAGTTTGTAAAAAAATCCAGTATTTTTATATATTCTTTGACGTGATTCATTTATGCTGTCGAATTGTATTTTATATTTTAAAATGCTTGATTTTTTTCCTATGCTAAAGAATATGATTCCATTTTCACCAGTATTATTATTTTCCTTGGAGATTTTTCTTCAATTATTGAAATATTCCTCTTGAGAACTGTTTGAAAATAATAAAGAGTAATTTGCTGTGAGAATTATTTATATCTTATTACCTACTCCCTGTACTCCGATTTAAACGCAGTGACACTTCAAGGTCACGAGCTGGAAGAAAAAGGGAACATTGTCATCCAATGGAGAGCTCCAATACCAAACATTTAAGCCTTAACGAAGATCTCGATTGGATGACAGAGTCCCTCTCTCCGTCCAGCTCGTGCCAAAGTGCCACTGTGTTTAAATCGGAATATACTGGGAAAACTGTATGCTGGTAATACAGCCAATGTGCTCAATGACTGCGTTAATGCTGCCAATAAACACTCTCTGGCTCTGGGTACGTTCACGCAATGTAATTGCATGTTACAAAGTTATTCTCTTGTATATTCCCTCAAGTGAAAACAAAACATTACTTTAGGATAAAATTATGGTCAATGGTCATCGTCCCTGAAAATTTGTAACTTCCCTTTTACGTTACTTTGATCTTGATGTGCATATCATGAAAATAGTTTGAAATATAAACTTGTATATTCAGCATTGTTGAATTTATTATTGTAAATGTAAAGTGTAATTTATTAGTATGCATTTTTATACTGTTTTAATTAACATACCCATTAAACTTGGCTCTGAAAATTTTAAACTTAATTGAAAAAAGAAAACGAATAGTTTAAACAAAGTGTTAAGAATAAATTTTTATTTACACTATCCCATTTTTTCTTCAAAATATTTATATAATTTATATTCAATCGACTTTCATGAATGTATTATTTCGATATTTAACTAGAATATTTGAAGTTTCAACATCGTTAGGTTTAAAAGTGCCTATCAACATTGGATAACACAGGAGATAAAATAAATAAGGCGATTTATGTTGAATATTTTAGGTACTACTCGGACAGTATATTTGTTTGCAACCAATCAATATTTACTGGTATTTAATGCCTCTGTGCGACTTGACTATCTTTTTAATCGTTCATTCATGTTTCACATTCGCTTGTTCATCTAATATTGAACTTTTAGTATGTAAATTCCTGAAAATAACTTCAGGAACCCAGATTCTATGAAATTTTAAAATCGTTTATTGTTTGCATTATCGAATTATATTCCATTATCGAATGGTTTACTATTCAAATTTTGAATTTTCGTATTGATTTCAAAGTTGTAAGATGCATTTTGACAATGTAACCCCAGTCATATTCCAGTGGCAAGGGAACTACGCGATTTGTATCATTCGTTTACGGTTATACACATACACTTCAGTGAGCTTGGCAGTTCAGGTAATGCATTTTTAACGGCGATGATCATGAGAAATATCAAGTAAATAATGACATTTGTACATATTATTCAAAATAGATTTTTTCTTATGAGAATACGCAACGAGAGTCTTCGCGTTGCGAGAATGCGAGAGAGCAACACCACCTTTTTCACATACCCGACCTCTCAAGCTTTGGGATAAAGAGGCCATCATACGTCATTCATCATTTTATTCAGTGTGTTCAACTCAAAGGGCTGTCAATGAGGAATCGATAATTCTAAAAAAAAAATCACATCAAAGAAGTTTCAAGAGTCACTCTAGCATTTCTTCGGGCTAATGCCGTCGCCATTTCGGTTCGAATTCTCACTTTATCCCTCCGTGGCCGGGTTGCAGATAGAGACGCGTCACTTTGAACGGGGCCTTTGAGAAGTTGCTTTGGGGCTTGGGCGAATGGGTATTGATTTTACGCGAGGCGTTCGGCATCTTTTCATCAGCGTGCTCTCTGCTTTTTCCCCGACAGTCTCTTCCCAGTCGCCAGCATTTCACATTAAGCGGGCGCTTAAAAATCGCTGTGTCGAGGAGGCAGCTTTAGGTCAAGGGGGTTACACAGAGTTTCGCATAAATTTTCACTGTTTGGTTGATTAGTGATTCCGGGCGCGTCAACGGATAAGACCATTAGTCCCGTATGTGTAGTGTATGTTTCTCTCTCAAGAGGTGGCTGTGATCTACCCACCCTGGATGGTGAGATCTAGCGCCGACCTCCCAGCCGGGAAGCGGGTTTTTCCCCCAGTCAGGTATCTTCCATCACGGGACATCGCAGCCGGCACAAGCTCTAACTTTCCCCCTGGTCTCCGGGCATGTGCGGAAGTATAGTGCATGTTAGTGTGTGTAAGGGCAGAGGATAGAACAACGATGAGGAAGGAAAAATCGCGTGTGGTCCATGAACCGTTTGTTGGGGTACTGCTCTAGCTCTCTACCTGGTATTGATAGAAGAAACGACGGAAAACCACCAGAATTCTCCTCCAGTTAGCGACTGAACTCGACTAAGCTATCTATCTAGTGCCAAAAATACTGCCACTGTTGAAACTCGAACCCTAAGACTTCCCTGTCAGAAGTATCGAAATGGCGTCAGTTGTTGCCCTGAGCCACCTCTCCCGGTGTGTAACGTTTGAGATGATCGTGTTGGCAATCTGGAAATTAGAGGAAAATATCAGAAAGCACGTTAGTGTCCGGAGGTCTCGTCTTTGAGAATGTTTTTTTCAGAGACAGAGGCATTTTTTTCGGAGAGATGTTCTTAAACTAGAGATGCTATAACAGCACACACTTACCCGATCATCTTTACCTTTTGGAATTTTTGAAAATAAAGAGATTTCAAAGAAAATTATATCACCACCATTTTTTAGCTTCCTGTGCGCGAAAAATGTATGAAAAAATTGGATCCGTTTTTGAGAATTTTTTAAAGATAAATTGCATCAAACAAAAATTTCACGGAAACGACTTATTTCTTCAAAAAGTAGTACATGCCATTATTTAAAGATATAATGTGATATACAGTGATTTCATTAAGTAACCTAGAGGTGCTACACGAGCACATATTTTCTTTATTTCTAAAGTTTACAATTTTCGAAAGTTCAGGGAATTCAACCAAAAATTAGACCTGTGCCACTCTTTTAGGCGTCCCTTATTCATGAAAAAAATTGGAGAGGTTTTAGATACATTGTTTTTATAATTTGCTTAAAATCAAGGAGAAAGTACACAGAAACTACTAGTTTTTCAAAACCACCGTACCTGACCTCTTTTAAAGATCTGAGTTTTAGAATAGATTTAATTTAAGACAAAAATCTCCTTATTCAAATTTGTAGTTTTGGACTGTTAATGTTTTGCAATTTTCGGAAAAAAATCTTCTTTTTCTGTTCTTTGATGGTTGTATCATTAAAATAAATTTAAAAACTTAATAAATATTTATCATACTAATGTACTATAAAAAACGTGAATTTTGAACTTTTCTAAGAAAGGATTTTATTAGTAAAAACAGTTTTCGTAACACTCGTTGGTAGTTATTTAAGATTCTAATGAGAACCTGTCTAATTTTACCTAGGTCCAACGAGGATGTAGTTGCTACGACGTAGGACATCTTCATGTAGATTATTTTCATGATCAACAGCTGGTCGAAATAAATTTTAAATTCGTTAGCCTGCAAGCAATCACGAGTTAAAAGGTCACGCGCTTCCCCAACAAAATAAATAGATCTGAGCTTTATGAGCACACATGCTCTAAATGCTGCACAGCATGTGCTCCCGAAGCTCAAGAAAACCCTAACTAAGATGTGCTCTAAGAGTAATTCCAGCTACTTACTTGTACTTGAAAGTACAAGTAAATGAATGTTTTACACTTTTCGCGCACAATGTTAAATAGTACAAAGAAAAGCAGTTTTTAGCGCTATGATTTTCATCGGATTGTCGTTTTTTTCTCTTTTCAATATCGTCATGAATTCGCTGAGTTGTTTTTTTGCGTTTTTATCCTCCATCCTCTTCTTTCTCATCTCTTCTTCTTCTTCTTCTTCTTCTTCTTCTTCTTCTTCTTCTTTTCTTCTTCTTCTTCTTCTTCTTCTTATTATTATTATTATTATTACTATTATTATTATTTTGAATAATGTTTCTTAGATTTTACCACCGCAATTTTTTTCTTAAGAACTGCCTATTATAATAATTGTGCACCACAAAAGAATCTTATTTGAAACACTTTAAAGAATATTTTAGAGAGAGAGAGAGAGAGCGCAAAGAACGACTTAGTTATACTTGGTCTCTTTGGAAACGTCAAATCTTCAACGTTGTTAGGCAAACGTTTCGCTTCAATCCCCGGTTCTAGAATTTATTTTGTGGCCGAGACCTTAAACTTGTTTGAGCTGAAGCGAATGTTGAAGCCTATTTTTAGAATGCAAATATTTTACCACAGGCTTTCCTATCACGTTAAACAAACACTGAAGCTTTTAACCCACGATTAGTGCAGCGCCATTTCTCTGGAGGTTTTCCCTTTCCTTCCTTAATTTATCGAGAGTCGAATGAACAGCTGGCCAATACTCTCTAAAGCTTGCCTTGGCTATAAAGGTTACACCTACCAACACAGACATTTAAATAAAGCTTGTTGATAATAGTAAAACATTATAATAAGAAGTGGCCAGAGTAGCGTCTTTTCGACGGTAAGCTAACAATTTGTTGAGAATCCTTCTTTATTATTCATCTCATCTTAACTGGTAAACCCATTTCCACTTTCATTTCCATCTAATGAGTAGGCTACCTACGTGATGGTGAAGAGCCCAAAGGATTAATGAAGTGACTTCTCATTGGAGGATTATCAATAAACAAATTAGTATAATTGTGATTTGATGGCGAAGTAAGATGGAAGAAATATAAGAACATGAAACCTTCCTTGCTCAGTTATTTTCACAATTATTAATTCCAAAATTAAATTACCGATGTTTTCAACGTGTTTAGGACAAGTTAATTTATAGTTGGTAGGCTACGGAAAATGGTGAGATTTCCATCAGCTACTTCCGAGAATTCTGTCGGGCGAGAATGTGATTTTTTTGTGAAAATCGCTCGTGGACATTTTCAACGAGTAAATGACCACAAGAGTCAATAATTCTTCCATAACATCTGCCTCCTTACTGCTCGGGTCACATTTTAGCTTCTTTGCCAAACGAGGCGAAGGTGCATCCGCTTTGCCAACTACATTTTCCACATGTTCGAAAACTAGCTAGATTGCAGTGATTAAATCAGATTTAGAGCTCTTCTCTCAGAAACAGTAGAACACTGCATTATTTGTTTTGTCGGACGTGAGACATTTACTAGATACCTAGAGAGAGACACTACACTTACATCCCCTTTATTTTCGTCATGATTTCAACAGCTTTGTCACATGAAGAGAAAATATATCAGATTTCACATCAGTTTCCCCTGCCATCTATCCTTTAAAACCTTTGTTCCATTCGAAAAGAATTCTATCGTCGTCCACCTCTGAGACTTTTTCCGCCCGCGAATGTGAGACACATTTACTAGATCGCCCCAAGCGTCAATAATTCAGAGCAGCGCCTTCCTTTATTTACGGCCGCTTTGTCACACGAGGGCGAAAGCCGCACCTCTGGAGCTCGTGATTCAATTGATGAGCAGGACTCTCTCAGGTAATGAGCGAATGAGCGCGGGAGCATCCTGAGGAGCGTGGGGCAGGATGCGGCGTCGCCAGTCAATAATGCAGTGGTGCTCATTAATAATCCCACCTAATGGCCACTCCCATCAGCGCATCGCGACGCCCGCCCGTTGCCCGCTCCCACGGGGCGAGGCGGGGCGGGGTGGCGGTGAGGGTAGCGGCTGGACGGGGCGAGGCAAGGTGAAGAGGAGTTGGGCGGGGTGGGTGGGTCGGACCTTGGCGGAGAGCGGCGTCTTGGGTTGGGAGGGGGAGGGAAAAGGCGCGGAGAGCGCGTGGGGATTGACCGACTGATTAGCGATTCCGAGCGTCTCAACGGCTAAGGTCATTTGTCCCGTAAGCGTAGTGAATGTCGCAGGAAGTTGTTGTGATTTCTCGCCACAGGATGGCGATATCCGGCGCCGACCCAAAGGTCGGCTTGCGGGGATTTTCCCCAGCCAGGTATTTCCCACCTGCGTGGCACCGCCCCAGTCGCGACAGACTAACCCTCCGACTGGTCTCCCGTGTGTGGTAGTGAACTGCATGTGGGTGTAAGTGGGTAAGTAAGGGGTAATTGAAGGACAAGGAAGAGGAAGGAAAGTTCACGCGCGGTCCTTGGCCCGTTTGTTAAGGTACTCCTCCGGCATTCGCCTGGTGTTGTTCGGAGGCGCCACGGATAACTACCGAACAGAGCAGCCGGCCTCTAGAAACCCTCCGACAGCGGCCGAACCCTACCTAGCTGACAAGCCAGTGTCGAAAACCCTGCCATCGTCAGAGGTGGATCCCTAGGATCAAGCAGTCAGAGGCACTAGTGACTAAAGTTGATGCTCTGAGCCATCTTTGCCGATAGAGAGCGTGGGGAAAGGAAGGAAGGAAGGATGGAGGTGTTTCATCATCTATTCTTAGATGATGGTAGCGTTGATTTAGTATTCATAAATGGTTGAGGGAAAGGAGTGGTTCGAGGCGAGTGAGGAGACGGGGCTGGTTGTGAGAAGTCGACTGAATCGTAAGGGGTCGTGCGAGGACAGGGTGGTCGTGAGGCATGGAGGCGGACTGTTCGGGTTTGGGTCGAGTCCGAGTGGGTCGGGTGAATCGTGGAGTGTCAGGGCGGGTCGTGAGGTGTCAGAGCAGATCGTGAGGAGTCAGAACGAGTCGGAGTGGATCGAGGCGAGTCGCAGTGGGTCATGACGAGCTGGAGCTGGTGATTAGAGGTTGGGGCGCATCGTGAGGGTTCGGGCGGAACCTTCTAGGTCGGGGATGGTTGTCAGAGGTCGGAGTGAATCGAGGTAAGGAGGGACGGGGAAGGTAGTTGTGAGGGTAGAGGGGCGGCGCGGGTGGATGAGCGAAGAAAGGAGGTGGGCGGGGTCCGTATTGGGGAGGGGCGCGGCCCGGGTCTACTCCCGTCGCTCTATTATCCATGTCCTCACCCTCACCCTCGCCCCGTTGCCGCCGTAGCGGTCGGGCTCACCTTGGGACAAGGTCAATCCCTAGTGTTTGCCGTCTGCCACGGGTTAACTGCGACGTACAGGCAAAGTCAAAATCGCGTTCTAGTATCAATCTCGTTAATTTCAAGGAACAATCACAGAGAATTTATAGCTTTTCAGTCATTGGCATGCCATATCTCACGGTACCTTTTAGGAAAACACCTGTGTGAATGTTGGATAAGTGAATGCTGTTTCCACTGCATGGGAATACATGCAAAGGGGCCGTGTAGAGGTTGTGTCATGTTAACAGGCAATTAAGTTTTAAAAAAGAGATACTGGCATTTCCCCCTGGAAGGTTACAACAGTTTAAAAGAGACGACAGGAATAATGAATGATACCAGTTGTTCAACTTGTTGATTTAGATGCAGTCTCAACGTTGCATTCCTAGTGTAAAAGTATCAGTGCACTGTGTAAAGTACTAGAGTTTGATGTTCTTTTGCGGGCATTGAACGATACGATGTGGGTCTCGGGTGTACACTAGTAATAGTAGTATAGTGTGAATAGAGAAGTAATAAAGTGACTACAGATTGTGACGAACATTTCACTTCCAATTGTAATTCTGTAAAATGTTGTCTATTGGAACTTTGTTATCTAATTCTGATCTTGGATAATAATACGCAATGATAGAATCATATGGAAACGGAAAATGTTTTGCAGGACTCATCAAATATTAATGCCATATGTTTAAGTTTTCTGAATAAAGTATTTACAATATTAATTTTCTTTCTTTTTGTTACAGGTGAGTAAGCTGAGAATGAAAGTGTTGAAGCTAGTTGGTTCATTCCGAAGTCTTCCTGTAAGGTAATATCATCAACAGCATTATACCTACTAATGAATGGTGTATTATTAGACTTCTAGTTTTTTAAAATAAAAATAATAATTCATTGAAAGCAGTTAAAATGAAAGTGCAAAAAACGTTGAATGTGATGATCACAATTAAACAACTTAATGGTATGGACTTACGAGAAGGAAAAATCAGACTTGAAATCAGACGTTCACAAAAATATTGGATGTGGATACCCGATTGAAAAATATATAGGGTAAGATCGAGGACATCCGATAACTGAATTTATGGAAAAAAGAGAAATGGAAATAAGACGTATGAAATAAAGAGGTAATAGACAGTGAAAAAAGATAGGTAATAAGTAAAGATGGAAAAGGTGAATTAAAAAGATAGGTAAGATGGAAACCTTACGTAATATGTTCAACATTTCACTGTTCCTGTAAGCCAAATATATTTAAAATTAAACGTTGGTTTTCTTAAAAAAGTAAACATCGTTCCTCTAATTATCTTTAATTTTTCCGAGGTGCGATTTTCTTTGGAACATTTTCGAAGTCCAAGGAATAAAATTATCTCTCGTCTTGTAACTCGTAACGTCTTCATTGTCTCATCGTGTCCTTAGCAAAGTCAGTAGCAAATACGTTCTGGGTTAACTGCACTCATTTAGAAACGAAACCCTGCGGATAGTCACAAACAAAACACAATGTAAACCACAAATGCAAATTTAGAGGTCTCGCTTAAATACGAGATCTCAGTTTGCACTTAGCTATAGTAACAAACCGACAACTATTTATTTAAACAGGGACGTCCCGATATACGTCATTGCCCACTGGTAGCACACTGATTTGCTGTAGGTTGTGGTTACATCTCGTGTCAGAAGTAATGCTACTGTTGGAGTGTACAATCTTTTTGAGAGCAAAATTCGTCAAACGTGTATCCAAGCTGTCATGAGTAACGTACTAGTCAAATCAGTTTGTCTAAAACGTGGTTTCACGTTTCCAGCTTTTAGCAGCAAAATATTTACGTTCAATCGTATCACAAGAATACATTTTAGATTTAGTATTATTTGAAAAGTAATTTATTAGCAAACACATTTCCCTATTCATGAAAAACAATTTTGTGTCTAAATTGTGCCGTCCCAATTTCCTTCTGAGCAAATACAGTCATAGCTTGAACTCGATTACGTAAATATCGTTAGAATATCTCAATCAAGAACAAATTAAGCGTTTATCCTGACGTCGAACACAATGTCATTAGAATGGAACTAAAACAAACAAAATTTACAACAAAATAGTTATAATACTAGCTTACTATACTCATTTGTTTTTGAAGAAATATGAGTTATAATGATGTGTTAACTCGCAAAAGAAAGTGAGTCAGTTGTCACTAAGTATTCTTCATGGATCATGGCGAACTAGCCTATGCTCTAGATTAGAATAACTTAAAGTATCTTTGAACTTTGAAGAAAGAAAATTGACAGTATTTTTCGTAAAACTGATAGATAATTAGCCATCTTTTAGGGTTATTTTGTTTACGGTCTGTAAATAAACATAACTATTTAATAGTTGGAGGAAGAGATAGTTATTTTGTATAATAATCATTTATAGTAGTACACATCCAACTTTTGGTATTTGTGAAATAAAATTATAAAACTAATATTCAAATTTCGCCGTTTAATTTTGAAGAAAGTATTCCGTCAGAAGGGGATAAAATTGCATTTTATGTGTGCATCTTTCGGATTTTTATCGTAAGAATAACAAATAGCATGTATTCTATGTTCACGGAGGGAAGATGGGTTAATGAGAATCTTATCAAGTTTAATTTCTAATGTTCTATGAACTTAAGTGAAAACCTCAGGAAGCAGCATTAGGAGTGATCCAAGTTATCATGTTATTAAGACTTAATAAAAAAATATTGAAATACCCAGCGATTCAAAGATCTCTAAACCGGACTACCAGAGAAGATAAGTCTACCTCATCGAAAGTCAAGTTCTCTTCGCCCGTGAGGAGGCTTCTTACGTTTCTACTGCGTCACGCACGCAGCATTTCTTTATGGAGATATTTCACTTGAGAGGCTAGATCGAGATTTGTTGCTCTAGAAGCCACGTTCCACTTAGTTTTCTTCAATCCACACTGTCAAATCACAGACTCAGCGCAAAGGCCTGTGCCTTCGACTTTTAAAAGAACATACTCAGAATTAAGGAATTTTCTTTAGAAAATACACGCCACGTTGGAATATTTTTCTTAATATTTTGCTCCAATGGCTAGACAACATCTGATTTGTCCCGCTACGGTACGTTGGACTGGCGTTGAGGTTTCAGAAGGTATTTCTGCGAACCGAGTGCTTTAGTTGCGTCTGGCGCGGTTGCCGCTGCCGCCGTCTCCGCCTGCATCGCATTAGCCCACTTACTCACTTCGTACGCAGTGCGCTCCTTCTGTTTAATTGTCCGTGTAAAACAGGAGTGGTGCCTCTGACCTGCAAACACCCATGAAGTGTAATTGCTCTTAAATTTGATTGGCGCTCTTCACCATAAGGCGCAGCGCGACATAACTCCTCATCCTGCGCTGGAACAAGACTAATTTGGAAAAGCGAGTAATGGAAACAAACGGCTGGACGCGCCTCTGAGGCGGCAGTGAAGACGAAACAAGTCGACCTGCGACTTGCAACGAGCAGCTCATTTGTAAAGTAGGAAGTAAAACGAAAAAAAATCTTGAAGGCATTATGAATATGAATTGGAGATAAAATAAAATAAAGCGCGACGAAAGGGAAAAGTATGTAAAAAAATATAGAGAGAGTGGAAGTGGGAGAAAAAATATAGAATCATTTATTGATATGAGATAAGGAAGAATCTGCTGGTGAAAGAAGCAGCACAGGTTAGAAACAGATGGATAACATTCAATTGAAATGTGTCATAAGGCAGGACGAAGAAGAAGAAGAAGAAGAAGAAGAAGAAGAAGAAGAAGAAGAAGAAGAAGAAGAAAATAGAGGAGCAAGTATTCGCAACTGAACGACCCAGAAGGGAAGTCTGTAACACTATCTCCCGTCAATGACCAACTGCATGTGAGTTCTACAGGTTAACTACTCTGAAGTTTATGTAGTTTCAGATAATCTGTTCCAGAATGATATCGAAGAAATATTTTAAACTAAGAATCACGGATTACTCGTGATCTTTCCTTCTCCATCCTGTTGCGGTCAAATCTTCAGAACAGGGTTATGGGCCAATCCCCCAAATGTTCCACCTCCATGATCGCGAATCTCAGGAATTTCCATTCTTAGGACAATCAGAGGATTACGATGTTAGTGAAACTTGTATATATATTTATATATTGCAAGTTTTACGAGTTTTTAACTATTTTTTTCCTTATACTAAGTCGTTTCTGTGTATCTCCGTTCTCTTTTTTGTCTAATAAAGACGTCTGCTCTTCACGAATAAAAAAAAATATGCTGCATCACAACAAACAAGAAGATTAATATATCCATCTTAATAAAGCGAAGGCTACGAGAAATTTGTACATCATCCATTCATCTGCTCCTCAGTAGTCCTCTGACCATGCCTCTCAGAACAATGCAACGATTTACGTCATGTACCATTGCCTTAAGTGGCGAGCGGTTGTATCTGTTTACAAAGCTGACTCAAGGTTACACATCTTGAATACAAACGCAGAATAATGTGCGGTGTTTATCAACAGTGTGCACTTTGAATTTAATGTAATATTTGTTGTACCATACCTGGAATGTTGTTTTGTCCTGCACAGTGTATGTTTATGTGCTCTGTTCGTGTTGCAAATTTATCACTATTTAAAATATTTAAGAATAAAATGTCGCTACCTGTTTTTTGAGTCACCCTAAACTTAATTCTTGATTCATCAGGATGAAGGTTGATAAATTGATTACGTTACGTTTAGATTGCTTTCTGACTCATCATAATCTCGATTCTCGTTCGCTGGCCTACATAAATCACAAGAATGTGTCCTCATTCACTCTCCTCAAGACTTATGAAATCGCATCCTTTCTAAGTCTCACTTATTCATTTTTCAATCTCATGATTGCGACGTGAGAGTGAATGAATGTGAATGTGACAAAGTCACATTCGAAAAAGGCAATCACATATTACGAAAATAAAACATATGTAATAATGATGTAAGAAATGGCGATTAGGTGTCTGATGTAGTGAGAGTGAAGGTGGTGGTGAGTAGGACGCTAAGGGTAAACAGAATGGTTGTGTTGCTGAAAATGGTGATAGTGGTGCTGGTGCAGGTGATAACGATCGTGGAGATGGTGAATGATAGTGGTGTGATAGTGGTGAGAATTGTGGTAGAGGAGGTGGTGATGGTTAGAATGCTAGTGATGGTGAGAGATGTGGTGCTGAAAACGATGCTGGTGGCGAAGGTGCGAGTGGTAGTGGTGATGGTGAGGGTGGTAATTGTGAATGTGGTGGTGATGATGGTGAAAATGGTGGTGATGGTGAGAATGGAGCTGGTGGAGATGGTGGGTGAGAATGGTGCTGGTGAGAATGGTTTGGTGAGAGTGGTGGTAGTGGTAGTGGTGAGAGTGATGGTGCTGAATAGGATGCTGGTTGTTAGAGAGAGAGTGGTGGTGTTGGTGGTGCTGAATACGATTCTGGTAGGATGGTGCTGCTGCTGCTGCTGAGAATGGTGAAGTCGATAGTGTTGGTGGTGTTCGTCACCGACGTGTCCCTCGCGATTATCGTGACCGGGGGGGGGGGAGGTCTGTCGACGAGTGGCGGAGAAAAGCAGCAAGAAGAGCGACCCACGCGCGCGTGCGGGGGCGCCCGGGGCTGGGGCGGAAGCGACGAATGAGCAGCCTCAGCCACGCGGACACGGACGCGGATGCGGACGCGGACGTCGACGGCTGTTGCGGCGGCGGCGGCGAGGGGTTTGGGTGAAATGGCGCCCACGTGAGAGCAGGTGCTGATTCTTTAACGCGCTCTCCCGAAATAACCCCGCCGCCGCCACCGCCACCACCGCGGCCGCCCGCTGCTCAGAGGCGCCTTTCACGGGTCACGTGACATCGCGGCACGCGGCGGCGGAAGCTGCTTCCACAAAACAGGAGGCGTCACCGTCGCCGTCGCCGTCGCCGTCGCCGCCGCCGCCGCCTCTACCTCTATCCCGAGCGCCGAGTCTTGATTGCCACTAAGACGTTTTCTAACGCGACTGGTTAAAATATTTCGTCTTGTTTGATAGTTTGATGGGAATAACGGACATCAGAATACTTGTGTGAGATGTAGAGACTGCCTCCTTAAACAGGAAGCGTCGGGTCCGTTGCAGTCTCTACCACCGGGCCTACCTGTATCTTACACTGTGACTAGATTGTCACTTCCATTAACCCTAAAGCGTTCGGTTCAAAGATCTCATCGCCGTCTACGTCTATCTCAGAACCAGAATTGATGGTGCCCCTGCAGTGACTCTGATTTGATTCTGGGGTTTGAGGCCAGAAGGTGAAACATTTTCGACGCTAGCTAGGTAGCTGTCGAATTCAGCCGCTCTCCAGGAGAGTTCTAACTCTTCTTATTAATATACACATGGTTTTGCGTGGTTTCTCCGACAAATACCTGGTGAATGCCGCGGATGTATTGTAGTAAACGGGCCACTAACCGTGCGTGATTTTTTTCTTCCTCTTCTCGGTATTTGTATATTCTCCTCTTTCATACTTACATACATTCACACATGCTTACATCTCTACATGATGATATGTCGGGAGACCGGAGGGTAGCGTAGAGATTGTTCCGGCTGGGACAGTGGAAGATATCTGGTTGGGGGAAAACTCCGCACGTCGTTGTAGGCCGGCGCCGGATCACACCAGCAAGCGATGCAAGATCACCGCCACCTCTCGCGATTGAAACTTGTACTACACTTACGGGACTAATGACCTTATCAGTGGATGCGCCCGGAATCACTAAACAATGAATCAATCAATCCGATGCCGCTTCTTCCAACCCCGCCTGACCTGCCAACCACTTTCTCCCTCGCCATATCCGGTATGCAGTTTCCCCACCTTCCCACCCTGGCTCTTCCGAACTGCCCGCCCACCCGGCTTCATCTTCCGCGTTCTCTGTTCCTGCTCCCCGTTTTCCACCATCCTTACCTTGCTACTGTTCCGCTCTTAAAACACCCGCCTTCTCAGTTTCCTCTTCTGGTCTCCTTTCCTGCTCCGCCTCTCGGCCTTCTTGTAATATATCTTTTCCGATCTTAATTTTCCCAACATGGCCTTCGACTGTCTGCTTCTTTACGTTTACGTTTTTTCATGCCCATTCAAAACGTGTTTGTGGTAAATAATTTAATCCTTTGCATTCATGAACTTCGAAAACGTTAGGCGTTCTAAATATCTTAAGAAGGAATTTTTAACTTACAACTAATAAGTTATGTGTAATACATGAAATAAAGTTCATGCATTACACGAAACAAGGCTTTTTATTTTCTTCATGTTAAATCTTAATATATACTCGATCTTAATGAGTATCCCATTACAAATAATGCCTTTTATCAATAACATTAAACGGGAAAATATACTAATTCTTCTACTTCACTAAAGCAAGAAAGAAATCGTTTCTTTCCAGACGTCGTCTGTACTGTCAGATGCAACTCGGACAGTGAGCACAGGTGACAATTGAACTACTGGTCTTCAATAACGATACATATAAAAAATAGAGTAATAGAAATTATTTAGTACAATAGTCGTTTATGCAACTAGTTTATGCCGCGAGAGGTGGCTCAGGGTATCAACTGATGTCACTGCAGTGCGTCTGACCAAGGAGAGCCACGGTAGTGTCCCGACGGTTGCAGGATTTTCGAAACTAGCTTCTCAGCTAGGTCGAATTCAGTCGCTGTCTGAAAGAATTGTAGCTGCTGGCTGCTCTGTTGGTTTCTCCGAGCAACACGAGGCGGGTGCCGCTGCAGTACCTATATTAAACGGGACACGGATCGCCCCAGCCGCTACAAGCCGGGATCGCCCCAGCCGAGACAAGTTACCGACTGGTCTCCTGGCAGGTGTGATAGTTAAGTGCTTGTGTGTGTGGGTGCATGTAAGGGGTGAAGATAGAACAATAAAGAGGTAGAAAAGATCCACGGTCCGTGGCCCGTTTGTTAGTGTACTGCTCCGGCATTCACCTGGTGTTGATCGGAGAAACCACTGAAAACTATCGATCAGAGCAGCCGGTCGCTAGAATTCTAGTCCAGACAGCGGCTGAATTCCACGTAGCTCTCTAGTCTGCGTCGAAATCCAACCACCACTACCACCACCGGGTCTCGAACCCTAGGACCTCCTGGTCAGAGGCCCTTCAGTGTCAACAGCTTATGGATGGCATACATTAATTTTAAGTAAATTACTAATGAAAAACGTTTAAGAAGAAAGCGTATGCTCATGACGGAAGAGCGTCGTTGCAAAGACGCAACACAGATCTCTTCAGGGCTTACCGAGTGCGACGACAGCTCTTTGTGGCCTAATGCCAAACATACTGAGATTCATAAAAGGTTTCTGGCTGGGCAAAGAAGTGGAAATAAACATCGCTTCTCAGATAATGAGCTTAGCCCAGCTGCGCCCTTTTCCTCCATGTTGCAAGTCAGATTTCCACACCATCGCCAGAAAATACAGCTAGAATGCCGCAACTTCACGTTTCAGTCGAGGTAGCGGAAAAATCAACAAAAATTTAAAACGTTGATTATTTCATTACCCCTTACAGCAATGTTACTCGAACAATTTATTTAGGCAATGTAAAAGTCGCTTTTATTCTCTAGTAAATTAAACATCATTTCGTTGCTAATAATTTTATTTACCCACTGATACAATTTACGTATATCAAAACTTTTTTTGGGGGGGAGGGGGGTATTTCCAAATTTGTCAGTTTGTTTGTCATCTTGACAAGTCTCATTGTAACGTGTTATATGTTCTCTTATACGTCTCTTATAAGCCTTTGAGCTTACAAGCAAAATTTAGATATTTCACTTCAACTTGTTTTCTTATAGTGGAAATGGACAATAGAATGTATGTCACTCGAAAGGTCTAGCTTTTCCTCCCCTCGTCGTGTGTATCTTTTTCCTCATGAATAAAACTTCTCTAGTTTCCACTCTTGTACCATAAATTACTATTATTTTCAATTCAGGAGGTTGTGAAATATTTGGATTTTATTTTGAACCCATATTTTAACCCCATTTGGTATGTAAATTGTAATATATTCATGCTCATGTACTGGTGTAATAAAATTGTAGTATATCTCTTTGTTTAAAAGCGGCATTAAGTATATCGTAACAAGACATGTTTAACGTTTAACCCAACTGTTTAAATGATATACATGGTGTTAATATTTTGAAATTAATACTTTACTTTTAAATTAATACATAATTTATTCGTACTTTATAATAATATAATAATAATATAATATAATAATATTTATATAATAAATAATTCGTACTTTATTTTTAAATTAATACATAATTTATGTCAAGAAGTCTGGTAAAGTCCAAATGCCAAGTTCGAATAGCGAACATTACAATTTTAGAATATGTATGCACGACAACTATATACAATGAAAACAAATAATATTGTTCTCTTATTGCATGAAATGCGAAGTTGGATATAGCTTTGCAACCAAACGACTTGAGTCACGCCTTCTTAAACAATCCTCTTTTTTCTGAAAGCAGCACGTTTTCAGTACGTTTACGATTTGAATGTTTTCTGCTCGCTCTCTCTAGTGCTTTGCAAAACGATTGTGGCGCAGTGTGACGCATATTGAAACTATAGAGCTTAGAAACCTCGCTCAGTCGGTGCGAGAATGTGTGTACGCAAGAACGCAGACAGCGTTTCATATATGAAAATCTGCACAAAATACTTTTATCTTCAAATAATTTTTATATTTCGTTTCAGTAAGAACAAATTATGATTTTTTTTCATAACGCCAGTGGGAAACAATGTAAGAGTTACTGAGAAGAGACTCTCTGCCAGTTTTCACATTCAACTTCACAACAAGTTCACAGTCCACATGTGAACTGAAATAGGTTACATCGTCTTGAGCTACATTTCTGCAAACATTCAGGAAATAGTGATTTGTTTATGATGACTCATGATCTATGAGATTCGGCGTGGATGTTGATTAATTTTTCACTCAACTTTACAAGTTTTTCATGCAATTCATATTGCATGGCAAAATCGAGAAAAAAATGTATTTTTTATACAGAATCTATAAAACCAAAAGGCAATGTTTTGTTGTTGTTTGAACCTAAGCAAATTATTAACTATTACTTCTAGTAATTCTACGGAACAGATTTATTAGCGATAAGATATCTTCTGGTGTAGTATATTAGTAGAAACTAAATATTACAATGTTATTTGTAAAACAAACTGTAACACATCTTCAAAACAGTGTCTGAAAAATCAGCCTCTATCGTATTGCTTCGGTCGTTATCTTGCGTATTGTTCTGTGGTGAGAATATACGCTGAAGGCGAAAGCTATTATTGATTGACTCTGAGTACACATTGAACAGCTAGAATACATAGCATGCAATGACGCCTACCGCAATTGAAGCTTAATGTTGATACCATTTCCATTCAAAAAGAGAATATAGTTATTTGTTCCACTCGTTGCTTACTGCTCAGTGGCAATCGCAGAGCTGACGCACGTTAAGATTTAGAGGCGGAAAGACTTCTAAACGAATGCGGAATTTTACTTCATTTTCTCTATAAATCGGTGAGGTGTTGTCAAACCGACGGGCGAAAATCAAAATGAAACCGTGTTTAGAGCTCACATGAAGGATACAATTTTAATAACTAGTTTATTTAAAACACTAGGGGGTTTCGTTTAGAAGGAAATTTGACCTTTCTACTCAACTAAATTACGTGATCCTTGCTTTAAATAAAAGGTAGTTTACCCCAGATACATTAGCACTTGCTATTATGAACCGCGTTTGTATTATTAATAGAAACTTTTATTAATATCTTAAAATTAATACAATGAACGCTGAATTTCGGCGATCTTGCTGTGGCTTTCTTCAGAGCTATAATGAAGTATAGCTGAGGCATTTATTCAACAACAGTTAAATGCAATTAACTCAGAGCTCGGTTTAATTAAAAATATATTAAAAACTAATTTTTTCATGTAGTCTGAATCAGTAAGGTTCGGAGGGCAAGAAAATATTCTTGGATAGACAAATTTAGTCACTACCGTCTATTTCTTCTCAATTTCCGTCAAATTTTGGTAAGTTTCCTCGAGTTCTTTAATTAAACTTATACATTTCTAAACGGTGAATATACATAGTTAATTTAATGTTTTATAGTGTTATTATAGAAATGGAAATATTGAATTCACATTTTGATATTTATCAAAATATCTTATTTTTATAAACTAATTTCAACATAACCTGTTAACAAACGAGTGGAATTGTTTTTTTAATGCCTACTGTTTCTGCTTACCTGTAAGTTCCATTTCTTTCTTTCAGCTTGACAAATATACTGCCACAATTTTGGAAAACTTCATAAGATATTCAAAATAAATAAACAGTTGAATTAATCATTTCTAAAATTGCTTCTGAGACCTTTCTTAAGTCTAGCGATATGTTCATAATACAAATCGTGAAATAAAATCGTTATATGAAAGCTGAACGATGTAAAGAAAAATTAATAAAAATAAAGGGCTTCCATGTAACAACGGACCAGAGAAAATGGAAAAGAAGGCACTGTTCGAAGTTTCGTGTAGAAACGCATTTTCCTCAAGTGATGCCTTGCAGAAAGTTTGCAACGAATCAGCTGAAAACATATTGCCTGGGGCCTCTACTTTCTAAATTGATGCCCGCGGAGTTGGAGCCTCGTAGCGTTGTTGTTTTGGACGAAGTTCTGTTTGACTGACTGGCAAAGACATCGCGTCTAATGATGCGTGTGGCTTGGATGCCAGCTTTAATGGGAAAAGTCGACATGGAGGGACCACTTTTCAGGCGTGGGATTGCCTTCCAGTTGTGAAGTGGTTTCTGAATGTGTGTACCAATTTCCGAACACACGTCAAAAGGTGATGCTTCATTGTTTGCAGTCTTATTTTGAAGTTACATGAAAATAATAATGATACCTTCTTCAATTTCCAATTTTTGTGTAAACTGAGAATGTGCAAACTTCTTCAAAAAACCTTTCGAACAATTTATGCACACAAATATTATACTTCATGAAATTTCAACATGTTTTTTTTAAATTTATGACGTTGTGTGTCACTTAAGGTAACACAGCAAATCATTCCCGAAATGATTTGAGGTATTGAAATGATGTTGACGTGTACGAAAACTGTATAAAAATGAAACTAGCAGTTGTTATAGGCCACTACGAAGAGAATCATTTCCCACAAATCATAAATCCTTTGGTAATGCACCGTTTTTGAACGGAGATGCATGTTATGAGTCGATATTTTTTCCGTTCACAAACATTAATTTTTTATAAATACCAGTTTCAAACCTTTGTAATAAAAAAGCCTTTGTAATAAATCACGTTCTTGCTTAACTGCAGTAAAAATGGTTCCGACCCATATCTTTTAAAATTCCAGGTCATCTATTTCTAAAACTATACGAAAGTAGCAAAATGACAGAACAATTTTCATACATTTATTAATATACAACTATATTATTATTCCGATATTTCGCCAAGATGCAATCGTATTTTCCGCCTTGCCTTCGCGAATATCCTCCGAGCACGAAGCGCGCCTCGGTCCAAAATACGTGACCTTTCGTGGGTCGAGCGTTGTTGGTCCGGACAGGTGGGAAGGCTGAAATTCGATAAACGCATTAACTGCCTCTCGAATGAGGCCTTATCGCCAATCTTCTCATTCGTTAAGGCGCGCCCGCGCAGTGTTAAAACGCCCAGAAAATTCGATAGCAGGCCGACACGCGGTTGTTTCTGCCGAGGCCGTTATTAAGGCGAGCACGGAAGAACGCGAGAATTTGGGTGGGGCGGCGTGTGCATGATTTCGCTTTGCCATGACGTTTTCCGCTACTGGAGTTTTGAGGTTGTGTGAACTGGCAGGTGCCTTGTTCGACTATACGGTAAAGTAAGTGAAGACGCCCAGCAGATTAACGTTACGGTGAAGTATTCGGTATGATAAAGCTACATGGTAAAGTAAGTGGAAAGTATATGCTTTCTTCTCTTTCCGATATACGTATTTCGAGTGGAATTATAACTGTTTTGCACTCAACTTTGAGGGGACCTACATGTGTATGTCCAGGTTAATGTCCGAATATTTGATAGCGAATCGACACGCGGTTGTTTTTGCTGAGACCATTATTGAGGCGTGCATGGAAGAACGCGAGTGTTCGGGTGAAGCGGCGTGAGCATGATTTTGCTTTGCCATGCTATTTCCGCTAGCGTAGTTTTGAGATTGTGTGAACTGGCATGCGTTGCTTCTCAATACGTTAAAGAAAGTGAAGACGCCCAGCAGACTTCAAGTGAGACGTATATAAATTTTAAAAATAATAACTTCTTCTCTCCAATCTGCACATTTCAAGTGAATTATAATAATTTTTCGCTTTATATTGGGTACAAGCTTGTAATGTATACGTGCATGTTTGAATTAATGTTAAAATGCTCCAAATATTTCATACTTAGTCGACAGGCGGCTGTTTCTGCTAAGGCTGTTATTAAGGCAAGGAAAAATGCTAAAATTTGAGAGGGGCGGAGTGTGCATGATTTCGCCATGCCAAGATGCTTTCAGCTATCGCAGTTTTGAGGTAGTGTAAACTGATCCGTGCCTTGCTCGTTACTAACGACGTGGTTGTTAGTGAACACGACCAACAGATTCAAGTGGAATAAGTACGACTTTTGAGAGAATAACGTTATTTACTTTCCTATCTACATTTTTGGGAATTAATACCAATGGGAATGCGGGGTCATGGAAGGATGGCAGTGCAGAGCCTCTGACCGCGAGGTCCTAGGGTTCGAGTCCTGACAGTGGCAGCATTTTCGACTCTAGCTAGATAGTTAGGTCGCATTCAGACGCTGTTTGGAGAGGAATTATAGCGGCCGGCTGCTCTGGTCGGTAGTTTTCCGTAATTTCTCCGATCAACACCAGGCGAATGCCGGAGAAGTATCATAACAAATGGGCAAAGGACCGCCGTGATCTTTCCTTCCTCTTCCTTGTCCTGACATCGCCCCTTATTTACGCACACACCTATAATTACATGCTCTACACTACCACAGCAGCATATTAGAACTTGTCCCGCCTGAGGCTGTGTCACTGGTGGGTGACACCAGGTTGGAGACATTCGCCATAAGTCGACGTGGGTTCGCGCCGGATCTGGCCATGTAGCGGGGGAAGATCACAACCACCACCTCCCGCGATAAAAACATCCACAATCAACACTTACAGGACAAATGACCTTATACGTGCACGCGCCCGTAATCACTAATAAATCAATTGTCAACGTATCCCAGGGTAATTTTCTACCTGTACTTTTGTTCGGATAAGAAGTTACTGTTTTATTGTTTAGTACTTCTATTGTTAGAATTTTCTTAAACCCATGTTTCATCTTTCAACGCTTAACACTCTTTCAACGCTCGGATCTTTACTAAAAGTTCGAAAAATATCCATACCCAATCATTTCGTGGAAGCTCCGGGGTTCCCGTGGAGTCAAGGGTGTCCCAAAACTCGCTGAAATCTTGTTTAGTATCTATTCATGTAGATAATAGTAATGAGCAGCATAGTGAATATTGAATTAGTTCTTAAAAAAATTGCCCTAACTCAAGAAACAAAAATATTTAATAGCAAATATATCAGAGGATCCGATGTATCTAGACTTCAAGATAATAACTACCAAAATCCTGGACCCAATACCTCAGAAGAATGTTAACCAGCAGATAAACCGGTTGCCGAAGATGATGTTACACAGCCGAATAATTTTATAATACATTCCACAAAGACGAAAATCTGGTCACCCGAGGATGTGATGACCGGTTGGGAATCTAGCTGTTACGAGCAATCCCTAAATATCAGAACAAGATGAAGAGTAAAGACGCTTCTCTCATTTTGTTTGATGTATGAAAAACAAGTTCCATAAGTACCACAATGATTATGCCTTCGGCAAATCTTTACTCCCATTGCTTTTTACTGTCACGTACGGATAACGATTGGCAAAGCTGTTGCACGACTCCTGTTGTAATAAAAACCTTTTACGGTCTTTGGTGGCGACGTCGCGGTGAAGAGAAGCAGGAAGTCACGTCTTCCGCCCGCGGGCGGACGGCGTCGTTAGCACCGGAGGCTCTCGTCAGCACCTCGCGGCAGCGTTAGCAGCTTCGGAGCTAACACCTGCTTCCCTCCTCGTCGGGCACCAGACATCTGGATGACAACACGAACACTAAGTTGATACCGTTGGAGAAACAGTAGAATTAACATTCCTTCAAACTTCTTCGCTAATGACAATGCTTCTTCTTTTCCCCTCCTTCGCCTCCGTGTTTTCCTTCGCTACTTTTTTCGTTTTCTTCTTTTATTCTTCCCTCTTCCTACATTGTCCTTATATTTATTATTCTCCTTTCCACTCTTCCTTCAAAATCTCTTTGTGCCTTCATATTCTACTCCTTTCTTCCTTTGAACTCTCCTTCTTCGAGTCCTTTTTTCATCTTTTGAGTTTTTCATATTTATTTCACATATCTGAAAATGTCAACCATTGGGATATGATGTATGTATGTATGTTGATTTTGAGACTAAAAACTAAGACTACAACCACATACGCGTTGGTGTTCGTGTGACGTTCTTGAAACAAATCTAAAAAAATTCACCGCATCTGCCAAAGATATCCTTGGCTTCATTATGTGCGAATATACTGGTTTCACGTGGCATTACTGTTGCAGCGTCTTCACCTGTCGTATCCCACTCAGTATGCAGATCCACAATCCAGTCATTCATTCATTAGGACAGTGAACTTGTGCATACGCTTGCGGGTTTGTATTGTAAGTTGTTATGAGAGGAATTGAAACAGTTTATTTATCCTTTCATGTAACCTAACTCAAACCTTCTTGCTATTCAGAATGTTTACATTAAATTCTAACACATCCAGTGACCTTCCAATCGCCTATTTTAAAATATTTTGCCTGACCCGCATGATCGTAAAAACACAGTTGTCATGGCGTTTGCTGTAACCCTCGTATTAGTGAAAATAGTGTTTGTGTGCTAATTTTTACGTTTACTCTGTAAACATTGAGCAGCAGCGAGGAGTCGAAAATCTTGTCTGTGCGGTGTATCACGGCAACCGCTTCATTAGCGAATCGGCAAATAGCTCGGCTGCTGGGCGCGGAAGGAAGTGGCACTCTGCGTCCAAATAGAGCGAGGGCGGTGGGAGGGAAGCGAGGTGGACGGAGCGGGCAGTGCGAATAGGAAAGCGGGAAGGGGGTTGAACGGGGAAGCAGGTGCGAATACACGGGGAGGGAAATTAACCCCCTTAATTTTTTCTGCCCGAACTTTTGTTTAATAATTTTCACTTGTCATGAAACTTTCAAGCAAAACTATTTTCGGATCATCATTGAAACGAATAAAATCGTATCGCAGCATCAGCTGAATGTAGCTTGCAAAATTTTACAAAATCTGTAATGACACATTCGACCAAATTTCTTTTTTAATTTCCCCTCCCAAAATTTGTCTCGGGGTCCACCCGTGGGGTAGGGTAGGCGGTCAGTTGTGTGCGGGAGGGATAGTTTTCGGCAGGGTCGACTGGCGTTTGGATGCTCGGCGCTGTCCGGCAGCTGAACTCGTGGGCGAACAGCGAAGGCACGCGGGAGGACGGGATGAGCAAAGTGGGAGGGCGGCAAAGTGGGAGGGCGGGATGAGCGGATGAAACGTGCCGATAGGTAGGTGGGTAGGCAGCGGGTGAAATGAATGTGTGAACGTCACGGTTGGAAGGGAGTATGAGAGGCCAGGGAAGTGACCGGGTGGGCTGATGCGCTGGTTTTGTGTCAGGGGCGGTATTTCTTTCGACTGAGCGGGCTGGCGGGCGTGAGGATGAACATGGGGATGAAGGGCATGGGCTTCCGGAAAGGCAAATGTGCGGTAGGTTGTAGTATGACTGTAGATGGGTGGGTGGGTTTCTCGCGAGCTGAGTGATTGGAACGTTTGGGATGGGCGGGTAGACAAGCTGGCGGTTAAGCGGAGTGAGTGAGCGGGCTGAGCGGGTACGAGGATGGGTGGCCTGGGGAGTGATCAGGTGGGCTTGGTACAATTATTGAAATATATTCAATGAGTGATTTTATATTATTTATTGGTTGTTTAACTATATTTATGTCTGGTTTAGGTCTTCAGTCAGGCGGTCTGACTTTCGGCTGCGCGGGCCGATGGCGGGTGGGTGGGCAAATGTGGGGATGAAGGGAAGATGGGAAGGTGAGTTGACGGGTGACTGTACTTGAGAGGGAGGAGGACGTTCAAGCAAGCTCAGTGAATGGGACGTTTGATAGGGCGTGTGAACAAGCTGGCGGGCAGGCGGAGTAGGCGATCGGGTGATTCAGCGGGCGGAGCGGGTGGAAAGGTAGTGCGGGTGATCAGCGTGGGCTGGCGGGAAGGCAAGTGTGTGGCGGGCTGGCAGGTGAATTTGTAGTTGGATGGACGTTCGGTGAGGCTGAGTGAATGGAACGTACGGGAAGGGCGGATGGACGAGCTGGATGACAGGCGAAGCGGGTTATCGGGTGAGTGAGTGGGCGGAGCGGGCGGAGCGAGTGGATGTTCGGGCGGGTCCAAAGAATGACTTTGCGGAGTCGGGGACGGAGGCGGCTCATCCGGTCGGCAGACGGAGCGGGCGGGCTTGCTGGCTTTGAGGCGAACGCGCGGAGCGGGCGGGCGCGTGCCGTGAGGAATTTGACAGTTTGCGCACGACTCGAAGCCCACGTTGCGCGCCTCGGCGCCTGTTCTGGGCCTGTTCTGGCGCCGCCGCACGCCCCGCTTTGCGCAACGCCAAGGACGCGCCGCCCGTGCGACTCCACGTGCACAGTGCGTAGGGAACGTGCAACGTACACTGCGGGGAAACTCAACACACACACTGTATTTACCACCTTACGCAGACCGCCGTATGTTTACGCCTCATCAGCTGTATACACCCACTCACCCACCCACACCCACACATATACATACACACACATACACACATACACACACACACACACATATATATTGTGGCGTTATGGGATTGTGCGACCCCATAACACCACCGTTTCGTCGGCATGAACATCCACAGGCAGCGAGGAGAGCTGCGATCAGAGTACCTAAACGCGCAGCCTGGTATCCCTTGCCCGTACTAATCAAAGACGAACTAGCAAGCAACGTTTTTCCTGGTGAAGGGTTGAAAGAGGAGAAATACCCCCGCCACGGAGAATTTCTCCAGGCATCTCACAATAAATAGGCTGACGCGCAAGCGGAAGCTCTCTTTTCTTGCCACCACGCGTCGAGTAAGCAGCTCTTCTGATTATCGCCGTTCGTCGGGTAAGCAGCATTTGCATCACCGCTCGTCAACGGCAGCTTAGATATTGTTTGCCGCCGCAACGACTGCTAGATAGGAGTTTTCGGCGTCGAACAGACGTGCTAGTTAGTCGTCCGCGAGATTTGAACATTTAGGAAAGTATTTCCTCAATTAGCATCACGGGAAGTAAAGTTAACCGTTGTGCGAAAAACATTGAAAGTTATTATTTAACAAAGTAAAAGTAGCAACGAGCGAGGAACTTGCACTAGTATTCACGGAAGTGCAAGAGACATTTTTCCACAACGAGGGCGTAGTCAGAGGCGCCGGTAGCAGCCGAGGGAGAAGAAAAGGCCGATTAGGAAAAGCGAAAGGAGAAGAAGAAGCCGAGGGAGAAGAAGAGGCCGACCACAAGAACGGAAGAGGGCGCAAGAAGACGGCGTACGACGCAGACGCTGGAATGCAGCAACCTCGGTGCAGAAGCCAGCGTATGACCTTCCAGGCAGGAAACGGCAGTTTTCGAGGTAACACTCAAATCCATCGAAAAGTAGGTCAAGTTCGCGTCGGCAGGGAAAAAGACTAGTATAGGAAAGTGCAGGAAATCGAGGACACGGGTGATAACGAATTGTAGCATTGCAGGAGGAGAATTTTGATGCATAATTGCCTGCCTTAAACATTCGATTTGGAGCATTTATTATTCTGCTGTTAGCAGTAACAGTTAAATTATAATTGAGAGTAATGCACTTGCCCACATTTTGTTCTTTGCATGTAATATTTTTTTTAAAACAAGCAAGAGATTGTAAACTGAATTTGGTTTCATGTGCAAATGTAACTAGGATAGCTTAAATTTAGACATAATTAATTTTCAAAGGGAATTGCCAGTGTAGGTTAGAGAAATTGTTTCAGAGAATTAGTTTTGAAGAAAATTAAGTGTTCATTCATTTAAAGGGCTGTAAAGGTTTCTATTTGTGTTTTTTTTATTATTTTTGTAAAGTGTGATTCTATTATTGAATTTTTTATTTGTCATTAACTTATGCCACAGAGTTTTGGGTAAATTATACGCTCGTTTATGTGCAATTTGTGTGATTTTTATTGTGTCAAGGGTTCAAACCTTTCTCGTACCCTGAAGATCCTGCTCCCGAGATTTTAAGCTCGCTTCACGAGCATAATATCTTATCAACCCGCTTACAGTTCATGCGGCTGTGTTGTGAAGGTACCAGTTCTATGCAAGGTGGGTGTGTTAGAATATATATATATATATATATATATATATATATATATATATATATATATATATAGAATATTTCATATATTTTTATGTATTATTTTGTATTATTATTTAATATTCATATTTTGATAGTAGGGTAGTAGGGAAAAGGGAAAAGTTTCATGTAATTTGAAACAAGGATATGGAGAAGCATGAAAATAAACTTATGAATTAGTGTTAGAAAAGATGTTCTAAATTGTATAGTTGAGAATATATATATATATATAGTGCTGCCTTGTCTTACACGCAACGACACACAAAGTGTACGTCACAGCATCAACTTATCAACACATGCATACATACATAGTGCATTCACTATTGTACCTTACGTATAACGACACACACTGCATTAGCTTAATAACACATACACACCCTATGCATTCACCACCATGCCTTACGCAGATTGACACACACAGGTATTTATCATTTATCAACAGTCACACACACACACACACACAGTGCATGTAGCTCCGTACCTTATGTAGAACGTCACACACACATATAGTGTACGTCTCACAGCATCAGCTTATCAACCCACACAGGACATTCACTACTGTACCTTACGTAGAACGACACACACACACATAGTGTACGTCTCAGCATCCGCTTAACAACACACACTCATACGAGCATGCGAGAGGACGAGAAGGCTTGAGCGAGTGAGAAGGGAACGTGGGGTGGAGCGGCTGGCACACATGCTTCCCTCGGTTCACAAATATTCTGCTCTTCAAATCAAGTCCAACATCCACAGCAGTCAACCCTAACGTCAGGATTGCGACGCAGCTACGAAGATAACTAATAACGCTACAACAGTACTTATTTTCTCCCATTATTTGTAACTTTTGCAATTTTAAATTTAATTAAATGTAACATCAAATTAACTTCTCCCCATAGCACGTCACACACAGTCTTTAACTGTTTTTGTCGTAAATAAATAAATAAATAATTTTTTCAATAACTTTATCATCATCATCCAATGTTTGACTAAATATTGTTTTCAAATATTCTAGTTTTCCCGTATCTCTTGTTACTTCAGAGCACGGAATACTATGTCACATTTGTCTTTGGTTTCGTCTTTGTTTCTGTTGTTCTCGTTCCACCACTAGAAACGTTTGATGTCATCAATGAATCAAGGAAAGAATATAATCGTTCTTTCATTACTTTTTGTACTTTGTCAGTAATATGATTATAAAATACTATTTCTGCTAAGTACTGGACGGTATGCAGATGTTATATCATTCATTGCGCGCTTATTCGGCATCAGAATCTGATGTTTTCCCAAACCCTACTGACCATTGGCTCACTGGGGCAGTTGGAATTTCAGTGGAGCGTGTAATCATTAGCAGCGAAATCCGAGAAGGGTTGTTCAGGTGCCCAGAGACGAAACCACCAGGAGAGGCTGAAAATAGCCGATTATTCTAACAATATGCTGGGAGAACAGTGTCGGAATTCGGAACGATGGGCAGGTATTGGCAATGGAAATAAAATGAATCTGAAAGTGAGCCAAACATTCCTTGATTATAATAATAACAACAATAATAGTAATAGTAATAATAATAATAATAATAATAATAATAATATAAAACGTAATAATATACACAATCAATTTTTCCCTCCCTGTGACATTATTGGATATGCAAACGTCGGGATTACGGTCCGCTCAGTTAATATCGCCCATGATGCGACCTTGTTACTTTAAAACACGTTTACTACAATAATGAACATTGTTGAATGAATTTATTAATTTCGACCGTGAATCGAACAGAGATCTTCTGGTTCACGCCCCATTGTTCTAGTAAACCAGAAGATCCACATTCGATCGTCGAGCGAGAGGGGCGGACGAGAGGGGCGGGCGAGAGGGGCGGGCGACGGGACAGACGAGGGGATGTGCGCGTAGGAGGCCGGGAAGACGGACGCGCAGGCTGGCGAGCATGGGGTGGGCGTGGTAGCCTTACGCAACCTAATCTCCTTCATTGTTGTACAGAAATCGTCTTTGATTGCGGCACAGCCATCAGGCAGAAATTGCCTGGCAGTCGCCGCTTACGCCCTACGCCCGCCCGCCCGCCCGCCCGCCCGCAGTGGGGCCTTCGCTTTACTCTTTGCGAGTCCTATGTTTGGAAGCTTCATCATCTACAACATAAGAACACCACTTTATTATTTACTGAATATACTTCTAAGAATATTTCATATATTTTTATGTATTATTTTGTATTATTATTTAATATTCATATTTTGATAGTAGGGTAGTAGGGAAAAGGGAAAAGTTTCATGTAATTTGAAACAAGGATATGGAGAAGCATGAAAATAAACTTATGAATTAGTGTTAGAAAAGATGTTCTAAATTGTATAGTTGAGAAAAAATTGTCGGCAAGAAGACAATAAAATGGATAATGTAATATTTAGGAAGAGTAATAAAACATATTAAGTATATCATTAAGAGGCTTTGTCGCTGGTAACAGGCGGATGTAAAATAGGCTATGGGTTTTGGAGAAATGGAATATAGAGCACACTTTTAGTACTACTATTTTTTACATAAAACGACAAATTTAATACAGTTGGTGAATTGAATATTATACTTTTAATTCATTTTCTCTAGTTAGAATAAAAGGCATTGTCATTTCTAACATTTCCTTCTTTTTTGGCCGCCTTTTAACAACGTGGTCATGTAGCGACCATTCTGATTGTGTTAATTGTAAGGGTAACTGTAGGAAGAACACGTAAGGACAATACGACCACACACACATACATCCACGCCCGAGGAGGGAATCGAACCGAGGCTCCAGTCCTTCAGCGTTAGTGATCTCGGCTATCTTGGCCGTAATTGTTCTCGTTTATATTCGCAGCTTTCGATGTTTCAGCCACCATTATTAGATCTGATGTCTGGAAGCCAGAAATTGGACCAGTATCCCTTTCCTCTACTACATTAACTAGTGTTTGTTGACTATCATTATGATATTTCGTATCCTACGTCAATTCCTTAATTTTAAAATTGGCTAATAGCCATTGACCTTCTTTATTTTAGAAATATTAATTATGTCATTGTCCTACTTCCTTTATTTCTATTCTAAGTATTCCATCATTTTCCTCTATTTTCCCGATTATTCTCTTTTCAGCCGTTATTCTTCTCCTCTACCTCCACCTACTTTTGTTATCGCGGTCTACCTTCTCCCTATTTTTATCCCCATGCCCAGCCTCCTCTCGTCATTCACCATTTCCTTACCTCTCCTCTTCTTTCCGTATTACTGTTCACTCGCCTTCGCCTTGCCGCTGCCGCCGCCGCCGCCTCGCCCTCCGCCCGCAGTGCGAGCGCTTGCGCTGTCGCGCGTTGATTAAGGCGGCGCGGCGGAACGGGACTCGTTTAATATGGCGCCGCCTCCGTCGCTGGGCCTAACGCTATTAACCCCGACGACGGCGCGGGGCGGCGCTGCGCGGCGCAGCGGCGACGGCGAGGCGGAGGCGCGCGCGGGCCGCCGCTCTTCTGTCACCAGCGCGCGCGCCGCCCAGTGACACGGCGCCCGTCTGGGCGGCCAAACACTCATGATGACGACGAGTGAGAGCTTGTTTAATGATTTATTTATTTTATGTATGTTCTTGTTCTGCCAGATCACCCACTTTGGAGTACGTTATATCAATTACTTCTAATGTGTTTTATTGATATTATTTATTATATTTTTATTTGTTTATTTATTTATTTTCTATTTAAAGTTCTAAAATCGTTAAAAACTTTGTGTCGGAACTTTGTGCAGTGTCGTTGCGGGTGCGTTAAATACTCGATCAACTGATACTACTCAGTCGAGTAAGTGTGGGGTGTGTCATATCCTTGGGATGTGGTTACGTTCCTCTCTCGCTCGAACATGAGTTCCGGCGTTGACATACACGCCAGAATGATAGATTCCCCCTCTTGGTATTTCCTCAGCAGACACTACCGATGTCAGATCAAGCTCTACGATCTCGACAGTGTGGTAGAAGACTGCGTGAGTGTTCGCGTAAGTTTGTGTGCACGTGTGTGTGTGTGTGTGTGTGTGTGTGTGTGTGTGTGTGCAAGCGCGCGCGTCTGTTGCAAAGAGAGAGGAGCGGAAATGATAATCAAGGAAAAATTATTGTGGGAGAACACTGGATCACTTCACTAGGTATTGTCAGCGAGGGAGCAGTAGTTACCGCAGGAGACCTGCCGAGAGATGACAACCGGGAACAGAGAGAGGTAAAACCCAGAAGGAATATCCGTCTCTAATGAAAAAAGGAAAAACTAGTTAGAGCAAGTCCGTGCCGTTTTAGAGTCCCACTATTCTCTTATGCGCTGTCAGTTCGTGGTGGCGTTGAGCCCCCGGAGCTCGCCATCTGTGACACTGTGCATTGCGTCGCGTCGCGTCGCGTCGCGTCCCGTCGGCCCACTTGCCGCGGCAGTCCACCCACGCCCCGCGCTGTATGATTCGCGCCGGCCGTTATCCCGGCTCGTTTGGATCTTGTTAGCGGACGTCCGAACGCGGCATCCTGGGCGAGCGTTGTTTCTGGCGCAATAATCAGAGCACAAGGCAGCGGCCGCTCGGCAATTTGCGGGACTTTGGGCCGCGCGTCACTATGCGCAGTTCAAGGGAAACACACGCCCTTGGTTGGTGGTTTTCAATATACGCATTTCGTTTGCGAGCGTTTCTGCCTTTCATGTATACTTGTGGGAACTGTAGTAATGTAGTCGATTCTGCCTCGCAGCTTGCGCAAAACACAGGTATTATTTACGTCTTTCTATTGAACTTGGTTGCGTTATAATAATTCTTGGGTTAGAATTTTATTTTTGCCTTCCATGCATCAGCATCAGTAGCGTTTAAAAAAGAAAATTAGAGATTTGGTATGTGTGTATGAAATACATTTTCTGATAATACAATGATTCTGATTTGTTTTAGTTACGAATCATTTTGATTCAGTTAGAACTCTATCACACCTTTAACAGCTAAAGGTCTGTAGAAGCATTAACCTTCTAATTCTTCTTGTATTGTATTTCCGATGGATAGTTGACGACCAATTGAAATAACGCGACTTTTCTGGTTATTGCGCCTTGAGATAAATCGTTTAGATTAGAGATCGCTAAACTGTAGATCGCGAAGCACTAGTGCTTCGCGGGAAAATATTTGGTATTTCGCAGTGTCTAAGATTGGCTGACCTGGACCTTTTTTAATCATATAGAAGACACTGCGCTTATAAATAAGGTTGGAAAATTGAATTTTGGAAAATTATAAAAAGTTCTACTTTTTCCAAATCTCTCTTGCATCTTAACTATTAAACTGGGCATGTTTCCGGTTACTATGGTATTATCAATATCAGCACTTTGAGATATTTCATAGTGTCAGTTTTTCGTATAGTTTGTAGTTTTCGCGTAATTTTGAATCAAATCATATAAATTGTCCAAACATTTCGTTACATGATTCTCTCAAAGACAGCTCTAGAGTTTTTTCAACAGTTTTTACGGATAGAGATCAATATTTTAAATCTTGAGACACACAGTATTTGCATCAAAACATTTGAATTCTCAAAATTTAGAGAAAGGTATTTCTCGGCCGAATCTTTCATTTCGGTGATTAATAGAGACATTGGCGAGGACTAAAGCCACTAAAATTTTAAAAATTAAAAATAAATTCTCTTTCTATTTAACATGGGAATCACATTGATTGCATCATATTTATTAAAGATTCAGGGGCTGATTAAAGTATATTGAAGGACAAAAAATGCGATTTTATTCACCCCAAAGTCAATTTTTTAGATTTTGTAATCCTTAAGAAGCAACTCCTGAATTATCTTTAAAAGACCTTTTTGAAAGAGAAAGATATAACATCTCGTACTCTTGTACGTGATTTCTCTTTTAAGCTGAATTATTGTTTGGGTACTTTTACCAGCTTCTCATTTTCATGCAGATTGTTCAAGGTTTTTTGGAGAGTATTGTTGCTGCGAATTATCTACAGTAGGAAGTAAAGAGAAAATTGAAAACTTATACAAATTAAGTTAGTATAATACTACATTTTGTATTATTTTTTAATTCAAAACATTTAAGACACATAAACGTTTTGTTGAACTTTGAGCTCTGCCATTTCTTGTAGTATGTGTTCATTTAGGTTAATTACTCCAATCAAATTTCTTCGACGTTTCTATTATTCATTAAGTTAGATTAATCAAGATATGTAGTATAGTATAGTAATATGAAACTCGTTGCAATTTTTCTAAACAATGGAAAATACGTAGTTTATATATGAGAGCAGATGGTTGTCTTATCAGCATGATTCAGGGCATATGCTGCTGACTTGTAACTCAACAACTCACTATTTTGCGAGTCAGGCAAACTTAATTTTCCCTTGCCTAGACTGAATACAAATATTGGTGAAAACAGAGTGAAGAATGTAATATTGACATCCTTTGTTGTGTTACAAATCACAAAAATCTAATGTCACCTTGCTACAGTGAATGACCTGAAAAATAGAATGTTCCCGAACATTAGCTTTTCTTATTGTCTAGTACCATTCCTGTCAGGGATGTGTACAATACGTTTATTTAGCAGCACAATATCAACACAATGGCAGAGAATTATTTTCAATGTTTTTTTCATGCTTCACCTTCAAATACGCTCAGTTTTTGACAGTTTGTTTCATGACGTGTCCCTTCAAAGGTGAGAAATGCCAGAATAAACAAGGGAACGCTATTTAAACAAAAAAGCCAAAACGATAATACAAACGGATTTTATTTAACACATTGGTGGCCTGTGGTGTTGTCCTTTGTTTACGTCACAGTCAGTGCTTAAATACTGATGAACAAACACACTCTAGCTGTGTTTCGGGTAGTTTGCTCTCCTTGTTTTAAGTCTGCTTGACCAGACTAGTTCAAACAACCTAGAATTTGGAAATACATATATTTTGATTCAATTGAAGTTTCTTCTTCTTTATGAAATGGAATCTGACATTTACCATTGAAGAAATCTATTTTCGAGGTCAAGTTGAGGGTGAATTGTGATCATTATATCTAAATAATTGTTGGGATTCCCAAAGCATTTTCATTTCCAAAGCTAGTTTATTTACGATTAGGATTTGTTATCTTTGGTTCGTTAAAATCGTTTGTTTATTTATGTAACTAAAGTGTCATTTTCGTAAAAAAGGGGTCGGTCGATTCATCTGATTCTTTGTTTTGTCACGTCGACCAGCAATTTGTACTTATCTCATCTTTCTTCTGTTTAGTGTTTTTTCTTCTTTACGAGTTTTGTGTCGTTTAATAGTGCTGTAATTTATTTTTGTCTTGTTTATTATTATTATTATTATTATTATTATTATTATTATTATTATTACCTATCAAATTAAACTGTAAGAAAATTACTACTTAGTCATTCAAGAAATGGTTATTCGCTAGCCGTTCCTAGTTGCTACATGCAGATGACCATTAAGAGTTCAAAAACGCTTTCAATAATTACTTCTCTTAATAAACTATAAGATACAATATTATAAATTGCTACATCTTTCGGATTTCAGCTATTCTAATGCATCTTATAGGTAAATCTTCGAAATGGTAAAATACCTTTAATCTCAGGAAATTTAGCTGCCCGGTTACTTCTCTTCCTACTTTGTATTCCGTTGCAACAGTGCTTCTAAAGTGTTATTTTACTAGTAACAATAGTTTTACACCAGTTAGTGTCCTCTTGAATCCGCAGTACTATTCATTTTGAAGTTTCTTTTGTCGTCTCTGCCAAGGAACACTTTACACATCTCATATCCCCTTTTAATATTTGCAACCTCTAAGTTTTTATTCGTTAGATTTTTGTATCCTGTTGCCAATCCACTTTTTTATAATAGATTTTCCTCTTCTTCGTACCTGTACGATTCATAAGTCTTTCAAGTTTAATAGGTAATGAGGCGATATTTCGTCCATATTTGACATTAGAATATGCATATACACTGCCTACAGGGATAAAACAGCAAGTTGGCAATATTTTCGATGTCATGGTAACGGTCGACGTAAGAAGACGGATGGAATTAACAAACAGAAAGAATATGGACGTTCTGAAGTGAGGGAGTAAATGATTGATGAGTATTTCCGTCGGAGTGTCGTGGTTCAGTGGAGAATTTGGATGTAAGGAATGCAATGCGATATTGACGGTATATTTTGATTGAGGACAATATAAAGGAAGAGTAAATTGACTATAATATTTGATAGAATTGGTGTAGTGAAGTATACATATAGAATTGGACATAAAGAAAGGACTTTTGATTATTTGAAATGTGAAGACGGTATAATTAGACAGTTTTTGAAATGTTTTAAATTAATTAAATATTGTAATGTTCTTTTCAGTTTGCAAACAATATTGTGCAAAGTTTTTATTATTAAGAATAAATGTTTCTCTTTTATTTCGAAATTGAAAGCTTTTTGATTTAAGATTTCCGTAGGTTTTCATATTCAAATCTATGACGTAAGCCATAGAATCATCGGTCCTAAACAAATACTTAAATGGATATTTGTATTTTCTCCATTAAGAAAATTTCTTAACGGAAAAGTAAAAACCATCTCAATATTTAGTTCTTGGTACACCTCGCGCTGTTGTTCCATATTATTCAGCATATTGCCACTTCCGTGAGCACTAACATGCTGCATACAACGTTGAATGCTGCAAGTTTGCTTTCATTTTTATTACTCAAGATTGACTCTCATGTTAGTGAAGATCTACTCTGAGTTGTGGGAATTAGAGGAAATAAGCCTACCTTACTTCGCGAATAATATGTAATTAAAAATTGGTCACTAGATGCAAATGGTATGTATGCAAGTATAGATGATTTAGCAGGTTCACGTTCTGAGAAGAACCGATTGACAGGAATTTGTTCAGCCTCGCCTTTTTCGGTGTGAATGAACGCGTAATTGCGTGCGAGGAAATTCTCTTTGTTCATTCCGTCTTCGTAAGTCAACCAGTTGGAATTCCTCAGATGCGATGCGAGATAAACGAGTCATTTGGGGAAATTTCACGCTAGGCGCCGGCTGATGAGGTCCTTACAGAAACCTACTTATCTTAATCAAAGTTGTTGCTCCAGATGTAGTTATTCAATTCCAAGAACTGACTAACAGGCTCGCTCTCTAAATACAAGCAAGGCTCCTGTAAAACGCACTCTTACTACAGTTTAAGACATAATTATGGGTAAATATTCATCGAGCCACTTACATCGAACTTGGGATGCGAAGTCCGGGAACGCACAGCAAGGAAATAAAATAGGATACTATGCAAAAGTTTGAACGCAGAACTTCAAGTTAAATTCGGATTCCAAAGGAGCCGTAAAACGAAATAACTCGCTCTTCAATAGATGGCGAAGAACTTTTATATCAATTCTACTAGGAAGAATCCTCTGGGAACTCTAGCTATTCAGAAGTTCTATCGGAAGTACTCTTTGTCATTCCCTCAAATAATAGCGAGTCTGCTCTATTTATTATTATTATTATTATTATTATTATTATTATTATTATTATTATTATTATTATTATTATTATTATTATTACTTTAGAAACAGCATTCCATCTCAATGACATGCAGGTCCATCATCCCGATGTGAGTTAGAGTTCTGTGTGACCTCGATCCGACCGCCGAAAGAAGCACCAACCTAAATATTTGCTCTGAACGCTGTCGCTGACACATGCGACCTCGGCTTGGTCTCTGGTGTTTTTCACGTCTTTGTGATTTTGCTATCTATTCGCACCAAACGTCGTTTGCTGATTCTTTTTTCGTCGTGTTTTTGCGTTTTTAGAGATTGGGACAATCCTGTCACGCTCGCATAGTGAACTGGTTAATGTCAACGGAAAAACACCGACACAAATACGGGATTGTTTGTATTCTTGTGTATCATTATGGGGATAAATGTCGAAATCCAACCTTCTGATTTTGAAGGTGTGACTGAAGATAGTTGTCACGGTTATATGACTATTCTATTACATTAATATTTCTTATCGCAATGGTTTAAAAAACTACACTTTATTACATTATATATTAATTTAAATTTTGTTAAATATGTTGACATGCAGTAAATAAGTCAACCTATTGGTGGCGATGGCAAAGTAGCACGTAATGCGGATGATGGATTTAGAATATGTAAAACACTGGTTTGTGGCCGAAGTGTAACTGGCGTCGAAAATCCGCCAGTGTCGGAACTCGAACCTACGACCTTCGGTTTGCGAAGCTTTTGTTGCGAGCTCGCAACTAACCACGCCAAAGTACCGTCACTAATGGTTATCCCCCTGCCTTTGCTATAATAGCACGAGCGCATCCGCTACAAAGCGTTTCAATTATGTTACGCTGCGGCCCCGCAGGAGTTCCTTTTTCGTGGTTCTTCAAGCCGCCCTCCTCGCCGGAGCGGGCGCTCTGCAGGAGCGAGCGGGTCGCGAATCGGGAGCCGCGGCGCATGCAGAAATGGAATCTTTCCGCCTGAGCGCCCTCCATCCCTCCCTCCCCCCGTCCCATCGTCCTCCTCCCCGTCCTCAAGCGCGTCCGCGGGCGCGGCGGCGGCGCAGGCGCGCTCCGTGGGGAGGCGGATATCCCATCAGCGCGCCCCCGACGCAGGCACGAGACGCCGCGCCGCGCCGCGCCGCGCCACAACGCGCAGTGGGCCGCATGCGAGAACTGCAGCTACAGTACGATTTGTTGAGTCGTGCACTTGACGTAAATCAGCTGTTGCGGTTTCATCCAATCGGCAGCTTATATGTCGCTACAGTGGCGTCACTTTGGAGACGCTCAAGCTCCCGATTGGATGAAACTGTGAATAAATCCTAGTATACTTGTTTTGGGCAGAAGCCTACGCTCTCAGAAGCGAGAAGCTTAAACAGCTTAAGCAAATGTTTTTGATTGATAGATTGGTTGATGGTCATTAGTCTCACAAGAGTATTGCACGTTTTTTTATCGTGGAAGGAAGCGGTGATCTTCCCCCACTGGATGGTGAGATCCAACTCCGACTTAACACGTCGTCTATCATCTACTTTCCCCGACCAGGTATCTTCCACCAGCGTCGCACCGTCCCAGCCTAAGTAAGCTCTGAGCTTCCGACATGTGAGATACTGTAGTGCATGTGTAACGTAAGTAAATGGTGAGGGTCATACAGGAAAGGGGAAAGAAAGATCCCGTGGCCCGTTTGTAAGGGTTTACTGCTCCAGCATTCGCGTGGTGTTGATCGTAGACACCACAGAAAACTACCGATCGCAGCCTCTGGCGCTAGAATGCTCCTCCAGTCAGAGGCTGAATTCGAATTCGCTGACTAGCTAATGTCATCGGTTGCAGCAGCTGCAGGTACATCAGTACATGCCGTGAGTCGCCTTTACCGCTTTAAGCAAATGGACTGTTGTCTGCCTATACTACCGAGAACGTCAAGCCATGCTGTGTGCAGCATCTACGTCACGAGAGCCGGGCATAATGGTTTATCCTCCACAACATGCATCACATCTACAACACTCCATGTTATGTCTGTTGGGCAAAGTATTGATTGATGTTTCCGACTACTTCAACTGCTATGGTAATTAGTCTCATTAATATAGTGGATGTTATATCCCTGGTGGTACTTTCGTTCCTCACTGGATGGAGAAAGCGGTGCCGGTCTACACGTCGGCTTGCAGGGAATATTCTTCTCCTGGAATCTCCCTAGCAGAGCATCACCCTACCCGGGGCAAGCTCTAAGATTCTGACTGGCCTGCTGAAATGTACGTTAAGTATGACACTTGTATGGCATGTAAGTATGTATGAGAGTGCAAGAGCCAAGGATAGGGCAAGTAAGAGGAAGGCGCTGGCCTGGGCCTGTGTGTTAGGGTAGTCTCGTCATTCGTCTGGTATTGAACGGAGAAACCGCGGAAAACTACCCATCAGAGAAGTGGGCTGTCAGAATTCTCTAAGTTTATAGGCCAGCAGGTAATACCAGGCGATTTAAAAGGGAATTTGGTAAATAGCTTGGTGACCGAATCTCAGGTCAATCGAAGCGTGTGGTGGGAGGGAGAGAAATTGACGGAATGAGGACGCGACTGATAGCTGATGGAAAAATGAGAACATGTACAATGGGCTGTGTAAATTGGGGTAATTCGTAAAGATGCAACGTATCTAGGTATTTAGGTGAAGTCATCTATGGGATCGTGAATTGCATACCCCTAATTTGTCTTTCCATGCTCGCGCACGTGAACGGTAATACTAATCTGCGGTTTATAATCAGCGGCTTCCATGATTAACAAAAAAATCTTAATGAGTTCAGTTAACGCAGAATTACAGTCTATTTACGCCAAAGTGCAGATACTGCGTATTTTGACTCGTTTCCCACGTCTTTTTCTTAAAAGTTTCTGTGAAGTGGAAATTGACCTACGCATTTCCCTTGGAGTGAAAATATTTTGTTTTCCCACCTCTTTCGTTCCATTCTATGGACTTGTTTTGACGAGAAATTTTAATTATATTTTATAAACTACTGTATGTAACAAAAAGCAGCAACAAGCAGGAACATTTTACTAACGTTTAATATGTTCATAGTCTTCAGCTATGAGTCAAAAAATACTCGCTGGTCAGAGTGTAAAGAAAAGCAGAACACGAAAAGTACGATGACAATAGCAATACGATTGTTGCAAAATCCCTACTTCATTACTGTTAATTTTTGCATGTTCAAACACAATGCATTCGACGCTCCCGACGCTACATGTTTGTTAGGAATTTATTTGACACCGCTCACATTAGCGTTACCAATTTATTCGTCGCCAGAGATCTTCACAACAACGGTCATATTTATCTATTACTAGCATCGTATACATGGAAGAAAGAACATTAGATTTTGATCGGGCAGTAATGATCGATAGATTTAATTTTCATGTATTTACTATTGAGTTTTCCATGGAAGAGGCGAATTAGCAACAAAAATAGTTTCCAGTCTTAAAAAATCCCAGCCAGTTTTGAATCTACAATTCCAAGTTGTTCACAAAGCTACTCGAATCGGATACAATTCCATGTAATATTTATTGTTTATATGCAGGCAGTAGCATCTCTGAAAAAAGCTTCATTCATAGCTAATATTCCCATTGTATTACTGGAAAGGAATTGTACTTTTAAAACATAACATTTCAGTTTTCTTTGACTATTTCATTGTGTGGGGTGTTGTATTGAGTTAAATAATAAATGTTTGATGCATTTCGTGTGTTTTGTATACCTCTACTTTTAAAGCGAATTTAACTAAGCTTTCATATTGAACGATTCTAGAGAGCTATGCGGCGCGCGAGCAGAGAGCTCCAAAAGCCTAGAAAATCCCTTTGCCCCTCCTTCGTGCCCCCGGGAGCTTTGCCTTACACCTGCTCCGCTTGCCGCTACCGCTAAGCTCCGTTCCATGGCAAGATAATACTCCAGTTCACTCACTACTAGTATATAGAAGTACAGTAGAACATCGTAGCCCAGTGCAGTATTTCGAATCAGATGAGGAGTTCTTCGATCGAATGGTTGATGTATTCAAGCACGTCTACTACTATGGTCATTAGTCAGGGTACTATAATTAATGTTTTATCCGATGGCAGTGACTTCTTCTCCGTTGAATGGTGACATCCGTCACATACCTACACGCCATTCTGCAGGGGTTTCCTCAATAGGTGTCTCTCCCATCGCGGCACTGCCGCAGCCGGCACAAGCTCTGCACTCCCGACTGATATACTGAGAAGTGTGAAAGTGTAGTGCATATAAGGGTAGTATGTATTGTGTAAGTAGCGGGAGAGGATAGGATATGGAAGAGGAAGGAAAGATCGCGCGCAGTCCGTGGCCCTTTTGTTAGGGTTCTGCTCAGGCATTCGCCAGGTAGTGATCGAAGAAACCTTGAAAAACTACCGATCAGAGCAGCCATTCCCCAGAATTATCATTACAGCGGCGGAATTCTACGTAGCAAAATGGCTAGAGTATAAAATTCCTCGACCGTCGGGACTAAAAACCCAGAACCTCCTGATCAGAGTAGAGACCGCAGTACTGGCAGGGTTAATGCTAGCTCAAAGCTAACTAAACCTGTGGAATACATCGAGGTGTTGAATATTTAGATTTAACGAGGTTCAATTTTCCCACATTATTAAACATCATGCACAGGGACATGGTAAATGTGAATGAAACATTCGAAATATTAGAAAGATATGTTGC
>JAZDUA010001630.1:0-36878 GCA_038098605.1 Gryllus longicercus | reverse complement strand
GTGTTTGTGGAATGCTGAAATGAAATATTTGCATTGCCCGAGTATGTCATATAAAATATATGCGCCAAGAGTACATTTTCTGACGTTCGCTTTGATTTATAGCGGGCAGTAGTATATGCTATGTCGGCGCTTGCGCAAACGACAAGAAATAACGATTATTGGAAAGAAGTACTGACCTTGGCTTCAGCAGATCCGGGCATTGCCCTAATCAATCCAGCTAGGTGAGCAGAAGCACCAAACTTACTGTTCAGCGTGGGCAGTGGAAACGATATAAATCTCGGACAAACGCGGGGGAAATCAGTTTCCTCAGAGTCAAAGAAGTGAGGGTTTAACCCCCGCATTATTTCCATTCTCTAAAGCCCGATCTCCAACCTAGGGCTCAGGAACAGAAAGAAACCCGCCTGGCACTCACTTCTTACCGGATGCGAACCCTTCCTCTTGTGAGGTGTGGGGCGTGGACCAGAACACAGAGCTGTTCATCACGCAGACACAAGTGCGCACGGAACAAATCGCACCACACAATGAAGGACCGGGAGTGGAGCTCTTCTCACCCGTATACAAATACATGAATAAATTAGCTGCTCGGGAGGACTGGGCCTCGCCGAGGACAAAGAAAAAAATAATACCCGCTGGCGACTGGGGCGTGTCGGCGGCGGGCCGCGGGGGCGGGCGGGGCGCGCCATCCAGAAGGGCGGAGGGGCGGGGGGAGGCGAGGATAGAGCGCGCTCCCCAAGCCATACGCTTGTCTCGCGGGCGGTAGACAATACAGAATAGAAGTGCCAATGACCGAGATGGAGCTCAGCGTCAGGCCACAATCGTTCAGTAAACCGAAACCAAAACACCGCCGCGCTTAGAGAGAACTAAAGCCAGAATACATCGACGCAGGCAAGTTTTTTCAAGTCAGTGCTATGTTTAACCGGGTATTTAAAAGCATCTTATCGGACATTTGATACCGTTCATTGCTAAGGTCCCACCTTATTCGAAAATAAAACATGTTTGTCAAGTATAGAAAAACGGATGAAAGCGTAATTTGCAAACTGCAACAACGAATTCCGAATTCAACTGGGATTACATTATAGACCAGTCCTTCAATTCAGCCTGAAGTAATTTTACGTTGCTTACAGTTGTCATCCAACAACTATTGCAAGAGAAAAAAATATGTAGTATTTCTTTTAACTTATGAGTCGCTGATATACACTCGTACCTACCTGCGTAACCTAAACGGTACAGATTATTTTCATCAAAATTGACATTCCTTGATCGACTTGACGCTGCTAGAGGCCCCGCTAGATGCCCTGAATTTGAAACGGATATTTCGATTTGGGGGGTAATTTACATGAAGCCTCCCCATGTTCAAAATTTTATGAAAAATGGCTGTCAATTTTTTGATTTATTACCTGAGATAGAGGAAAGTACGCACAAATAATTTTTGCGGTTTCGGTTTGCGGGCTGGGATTCCGATTTCGCATGGATGTTTTTTTAGTGTATTCTTGCGTGGAGACACTATTATCACTGCTATGAATCACCTTTCAGCCCTCTTCCTTTCATTATTGTTCGGCTCAGGTAGTGCAGGGGTTTATGATATTTGCGTTGTATCTGGTCTGTGAGTTCGAATCCCGCTTAAGTCTTGTGTACTGTGTGTGTTTGAGGCACGGTGTAACAAAGTAACGGGTTGTAACATCCTAGGCCGTTGTTCATCACCCTTGAACCTCAAATCCTGTCTTTCATTCGTACCAGTTGTGAGGGCGACCTGGTGTGTGACATAAGGGAATACAGCGTCAGCGGCGTCTAGTAGGAGCAGCTTGGCTCCCTTCTAATTCTGAAGGAAGCGAGATGCTGTCACGAGCTACGCGTGTCCCACTGTATGTACTACGACGGAGATGAGCTCCCGAGTCACATCACCGCGCTGGATGGTCGGTGATTGGTCGGTGCCCTTGGTGTAACAAGTTTCAACCGCGGGAGGGAATGTTTATAGACCTGTAAAAGGTGCAAAGAACATAAAACGAGAATATCACTTCATCAGAACTTCAAACGAGAATATCACATCATTATCACTTTTCATTGTATTATAAAGGGGAATGTGATACTCAACCTAGAAAAAAAACACCACACAAATCATTTTAAGTGAAAATTCCAGTAGTAAAGCACGGAATTATAACACCAGATTGGAACAGGAGAAGCGATGTTTTTAATCACGCATTATCTAAGAAGCAGTAAGGAAAGGGCGATGCTCTATGAGACAACTGTGCGGTTTCCACAGGTGCTACTTCCCGACTCGCCGATCCGGTCGAGAAATTTTAACGCCGCCGCGCCGACATTCCATCCGCGTTGTAAATTGACACCGAGCTATTTAGCGCGCGCACTGCGAAGGAGGCAGCGAGTGCGGAGGTTGGGAAGCCATTGAAGCGAGGCGGCTTATTAGAAGAGATTGCGATGTTGGGAAAGGGAGATAAGGGAAGGCGGAGACAGCGCCGCCAACGAGGCGCTACGCGGACGCCAAGGCGGATGTGGCTGACGTACAATGATAAAATGTTAACGTGAGTGTGTTGGACCTCACCTTATTGATACCTACGCAATCAAAAAGTTTTCTCTCTGGACCATTTTGAGAATGGTCGTAATGTACTGTACTGTACTGTACTGTACTGTACTGTACTGTACTGTGCTATACTGCACTATACTGTACTGCACTATACTGTACTGTACTGTACTGTACTGTAATGTACTGTATGTATTGCAATGTACTGCAATGTACTGTAATGTACTGTACTGTAATGTAATGTAATGTAGAATGTCAGTGATATGAATAGTCAAATGTCAAATAATTACAAATAAAAAATTATATAAAACGGAAACAAATTAATTAATTATTGAGAAAAAATAAACTAGGTAACGGGAAATAAATTAATACATTTTCATCTCGAGGAACACTAGATACTGCATACATAGATTTCATAAGACTTTTTGTATTTACATACGTAATTACTTATCGCGAGAAAATGTCAAGTTAATATAAGAAATAGTCGCTGTTAGAAATGCTAATAAGATGCCTTTAGTGGGGTTACATTTTATCCGAGTAAAATGAGTGCACCCGTAACACTGCCTATTACGGAAACGGAGACGGCATTCGGGCGGGAGGCGGAGGAAATGACGGGGCGTTCGGCGCAAGCTCCGGCTGCGGCGGAGATTCCAGCGCGACAGTCGCGGCTCCGGCGTCGCGGGAATGACGTGGCTCCACGCGACGGCCGCGATGACCGGCAAAAAAGAGCACCGCCCCACGCCGGGCCGCCGCCGCCGCCGCCGCCGCCGCCGCCGCCGCCGCCGCCTCCTCCTCCGCCCGAGGCCTGCTCTTCGCGTGTTATGGCCTCGTACCTGCCAACTTCCAGGTACGAAATACGAGACGGCTCTCAACGATCTCTCAATTTAAAATGCGGAAAATGGGAAGATATTCCCAGCGAACCGTTTGCTCGCGGATGGCTCTAAACGACTCGCCGTCCTCTGTTTACGGCCTGCAAGGGGTGCGTGACTCTGTGTAGTTACCGGGGCTACCTGGTTGACGTAACCTCCGGATTTGGCTCTGGTATGCTCAGAGACTTGACTAGCGATCATTTCGCGTTTCGTCTGTTATCTAAAGAGCTCTTTTATTGCGAAATAACGGCAGGAGAACCTCGAGAAACGGGAAAGACTGTCGAGAGGGCATGTAATATAAAAACATAAGAAGAGAAATTTTGCTTTTTTTGCGGAAAACACCGCATCCGTGTTATTTTCGAGCCTCCGAGTCTCGCGAAGTTTGGTATTTCACAAACGATATCAGGAAATTGCATTAAACGTTATTAAGGGGAGATTGTACGATGCATTTGAAAATTTTCATTCCTTTAAAATATAAATCAATTATGTTTTATTATTTTTATTTTTTTTAAACATACAATATGTAAAGAAGCATATTTAGTATGGAACTATATCTTTTATGTGAATGACACAATCCATTTTAAAAAGAACGAAAATCTGGAGAGGTGTTGAAAGATATAAGTTGTCTTGCATACAATGTAGTAGTGAATACAATTTTTGAGTGAGTGTTCAGAAATCCTAAGGATAACTGCTCCACATTTCCGGGAGTCACTGTCTTCTTGTTCACAGTTCATGCTTCGCTACTTCATACGTGGATTAGCAACGCATGAACGCAAACTGAAGCAGTACTAATTAGTGCGCGTGTCACGCGCAGCACGTAAGGACGAAACCCAAGACGACTGAAAAGAGGGGTGCGCGTCGTAAATGCCATGGGCCACAGCTGCGCGCGGTCGCGCTGCGCGGCGGCCCTCGTTTCAATCACTCTCTGCGCCGCGCAGCGCCGCGCCGGCGGGGGCAGCCGTGTGGCTGTGTGTTCCCAGCGGCCGCGCGCGCCTCGCGGGTCGCAGGTCGTGGGTCCGGAGCAGGCACCCCAGGGGCGGGGCAGCACGTCCGGCGGCGACCGCCGCAATGGGCATTGATGGCATAATGCGAGCGCAGAGTTTAATATGCGCAAGGAAGACAAGTTTGAATAGCATTAAGTTGAGAATTCTGTAAATAGTTTTTTTCTACACTTAATAGTGTGCTGAATATTACTTCATTACTATGAATAAGATAAAGAGCATAATTAAAATGAATATGTTGCAGAAATTACTTAATTTCTAAAATGACTAATATATTTATTCTTGAAACGGTTTCTCAAGTTTCCTCTACTCGTTACTCACAGTCTTTTGTAATTGACCGACAACAATTATTAGCGATGTACTAATATTGTGTCTCCCAAACTGTTCTGTTCTCGGCTCGACAGCCCGCTACACGGCTGGGCCGGCCAGCGGTGACCCAGCCTCTCGGTCATGGGATAAGGAGTTCGGGCGGGTTGCACGAAGACATCCTTTCACCGTATATACGGGTATGCTTAACCTTAGGGTGGTCTTTCTCATCGTCACACAGCAACACTGGGAAATTTTTAAGGAAAGTGCACAGTCATACTTTGCCTCGGCCGGGAGTCGAACCCAGGGTTGCGCCGTGGAAAGCGAGCTCGCTAACCAACGGGCCACTTGAGAGAGTAGGTGTCTCCCAAACTACTCGTAATTATTCAAGGAAAATGCAAATACATATTTGGCTGTTATAGCAATTGCATTGTAAGTTATCCAACATTGATGCAAAATGCACAAGAGTGATAATTTTTTCTCATATTATGAAATATTCTAAGTAAAATCAAGATTATTAGCTCTTTTTAATGATGGAAGGGGAGAACCTAGCGCTATATTTTAAGTATTTCCAAGAAGAAACAAAAATGACAGTGACACGTATCTCGTTTCGCGAAGTGAACAAAATTGTTCACAATTTTGCATTTTCCCAAGAAACATGAAATGTCAGAAACCTTTTTGAACACCGGAACGTCTTACTTAACAGCCTCTTATTTTGAAGTTAGGCGGAAGACACATGCCAGGCACAAATTAGGACCATTACAGAGCGCCCATTATCCTCGTGCCCTATCCGAGTGTAAAATCAAATTCGAAATGCGGCGAGGCTCCACTGCGGTGTCAGTCCTGAAGTGGGATTCACGCGCAGCGCCAGCGCTTGCCGCAGCGCGGCCTCTGTGGCGGAGAGGCGAGGAGGGGCGAGAAGGGGAAGGTCGGAGAGGGACGGGGAGGGGAAAGGTGGAGAGGGGCGTGGAGGGGGGAGGTCGGAGCGGGGCGGGGAGGGGAAGGGTGGAGAGGGTTGGGGAGGATCGGAGTGGGCGGGGCAGGGAGGAGCGGAGATGGACGGAGATAGGCAGAGAGGGGCGGGGAGGGACGAAGATGAGCGGGGAGGAGCGGGAGGGGCGGGGAGGGGCAGGGGGCAAGAAGGGGCGACAGGTGCGATGAGGAGGTTGTGGCGAGCGGGGCGGGCGGGGCGGGCGGGGCGGGCGGGGCGGGCGGGGCGGGCGGGGCGGGCGGGGCGGGCGGGGCGGGCGGGGCGGGCGGGGCGGGCGGGGCGGGGCGGGGCGTCGACACCAGAAGCCCAGCGCAGCGCAGCGCTGCGCGGTGCGGCGCCGGAAGCTATAAAGAAGGAAGCGCGTAAGCCTTGTGCCGAATCCGGGCGTATTTTTATCTCCCACCCAGCTGGCGACGGCGGCGAAGGCGGCGAAGGCGAAGCGGGGGAGGGGAACGGCTCAAAAGAAGAGAGCTAAAGCAGCCAGTGAGAAAGCGCATTGCATAGAAATGTCTTGCGTATGAAAGAGGGAGAGAGAGAGAGAGAGAGAGAGAGAGAGAGAGAGAGAGAGAGAGAGAGAGAGAGAGAGAGAGAGAGAGAGAGAGAGATTACTTTTGAAAAGGCTATACCGGTGGAATTGTGAGTATTCTTCCAGGACGTAGCAAGTCCCATTTATGATAGGTTCTCACGGGAACCAAAGCTATATCAAAATTTAATTTTTGTTTAAAAAACACTTCTCTTGCGTAGATCAATATGTTTAGTTTTCAATAGATGTCAAAAGAAAATATGCATATGCACACTCATATTCAAATTAGCAACATGTATACGGGCTTGGATAAAGGAAGACAAATGGAAGTGGCGAAAATACTGTTTGTGCTGTCCATACTGGGAATGATAGTTTGCATAAGGGATGAATATCGATATGTTAAGAGTAAAGAACCTGCTACAGGAACATCAAGTATTCCAACATAAAAGAAAAGAGCACGGAGAAAGGTGCAACAGGATATCAAAGGAAGAAGAGCCAGCGTCAGTGGAATGCTGTTTTTGAACTTGAATAAAAATATTCAACTCTTAAATGAGACGAAGAAGAAAAATGTGCACTTAAAAATGGATTCGTTTTTATTTCATTTTTAATATTTCGACGAATAAAAAGCCTTGAACATAAACATTCAGAAGAATTGCTTTCAGAAAACGTTGAATAAAGGGCAACAAATATTTTCTAAATCAACAAAGACAAGAAGAATAAATACTAGGAAATGCATAGTATTTGAATAAAAGAAAGATACATTGTTGACTTAATGCAATTAATTCATGACAGAGAAAGTTCATTTACAACTGCAAACGGAAAATGAAAATAGTAACCTGAGAAACACCACACGAAAATCAATCACAACCAAACGCACGCATGCATTCTTGGAAATTAAAGAAACAAAAAAATGTTTCTAGAATAATTCATATAAAAACATAAAATGAAAACATATTTGTTTATGAAAAAGAGTTTTTCCAGCACTAAAAATTACTTCATGTATTTCTATAAACTTTCTATAAACTTCAAAATCAGAAGACCCAATTTCGAGAGAAGGAAGACGAACGACAAAGAAAATTGAATATTTCCTCGCCCATCCTCAAATAATTCTTCATTTCTAAGTTTTTTAATGTTTGATTCACAATGTGCGACCCATGGCCTTACTCTCGAACGTCTCCTCTTTACCTTTTACATCTTCAGCAATAATCCAACGCTATCTACGTGCTAAGCATAAAGCATAAAGTAGCACAAACACAACGATTTGTGAGTCATCCATCTTGAATCGCGAGCAAAACTACATAATAAATGTAATACGTTCGTCAAGTTTCTTTGTCTAAGTTTCCTTCGTCAAAATTCAAAGAACTTCCACAACGTTCTTCATGAAAAGTAAATATCTTTTACGTTGTAATATCGGCGGTCTAAGAATGACAAGGTAAGTAAAACAGACGTGTAATGAGGGTTGCGTTCGAGGATTCATCGCCGGCGAGTGCGGTGTCCGCGGGGGCTGGGTGCGCTGGGCGGCCGAAGGGGCGTTGCCGCGCGGCGGACAACAGAGGAGCGAGGCGGCTCTTGCTGTAGCCGGCGCCTGGACACGGGCCGCGCATTTACGCCCTGATGGCCGCAGCTGCCGGCGCTCCGGCCCCGGCCGCCGCACAGGCTTAAGCAGCGGGGAGGGGGGCGAGGAGGAGGTGGCAGGTGGCAAAGTGGAGCAAGAAAGATGTCAGCGTGCGATGTTAACAGCGTAATCGAAGGAGTGGCAATAGAAGAAATAAGCGCTACTGTTGCAAAGGCGACGGTGGGGCTGGTGTAGACGCGGAAAGAAGATTAGTTGGATATGATTTTGATGTAATTAAAGGAAATGTGATCTTAGAGGTATTGTAGTTGAATTTATAATAGAGAAAGGAAATATAAAAATACAGCAGCAGAGGAAACGGACGTGATAATGTTAAAAATTAATGTGTTTGCAGAGATGGCAAAACAGCAATATCATTTATAGTGTTGGATTTTTTAGCGAACTGCTTACCCCATTGAGGGCAGGGAATTATTAATCCTCCTTTAATGAAGTGATAGAATGATGATGAATGGTGAAGGGACGATCACAAATACATCCATGCCCGAGGCGGGATTCGAACCAAGATCGCATATAAGATATCAATAAGAAACTTTGATATTCAATATGATTGTGACGGTGACAACTCTCTTCGTTTTGGCAAATGGCAGAGATTCCGACAGTAACAAGATGGCCAAGAACGCAGATAGTGACATTATAAAATCAAGCGTAATGGTGTATCTCTGCAAAAGCCGAAGGGGCGGGAGTTACAACACTAACTATTTGTATATCGTGTATTAGGCCGAATTCAATCATTGTCACGAGGACAATTATAGCGGCCAGCATTTCTGATTAGTGCGTTTTGCGATCAATACCAAGCGAATGTGGGAGCGACTGAATTGCAAACAGACCATAGATCGCACACAATCTTTCTTTCCGGATTCTATCCCTTCCTCTTCCCTAACGTATTCACTTGTACTTAATGCTCTAGAATAGCACATATGGCGAGAGATCAACAGAGAGCTTAGATCTTGTTTCGTCTTGGGGCGGTGTCCAGCTGGGAGAGATACTAGAAGAGGAATATTCCCACTAGCCGTGAATTGGAAGAGGAAAATTCCCACAAGAGGTAAAGGTCGGCACCGGACCTCACGTTTCAGGAGAGAGGAACACAACCACCTCACGGATATAACTTGTACGACACGTACTTATAGGCTCTAACGACCCAAGACGTTGACGGGCACGTAATCAATAAATACTCTCTCCCCAGTGCTGTGAAAAGAAGCGTTGTGCATGGCGTGGGGGGCAGCAGAGAAATGGCAGCGGCAGCGGCGCGAGGCAGCAGTGGCGCGCGGCCGACGTGGGAACGGCAGCGGCGCCGGCGGCGGACCAGGTTCGGTCTCGGGCGGGGGTCGCCGGCGCCGCTCGCCGAGGCGGGGGGCGTGCGAGGAACTGGCCGCAACGAGTGCGCGCATTCCGCTGACCTCCAGCGCGACGTGACTCGATACAACGCGACTAGACGCGACGCGACGCGACGCGACTCGTCGACGCAACTCGACTCGACTCGACTCTACTCGTCGACGCAACTCGACTCGACTCGTCGACGCAACTCGACTCGACTCGTCGACGCAACTCGACTCGACTCGTCGACGCAACTCAAGTGGACTCGTCGACGCAACTCGAACTGGACTCGTCGACGCAACTCAACTCGATCCGTCGACGCAACTCGACTCGACTCGTCGACGCAACGCCACTCGACTCGTCGACGCAACGCCACTCGACTCGTCGACGCAACGCCACTCGACTCGTCGACGCAACGCCACTCGACTCGTCGACGCAACGCCACTCGACTCGTCGACGCAACGCCACTCGACTCGTCGACGCAACGCCACTCGACTCGTCGACGCAACGCTACTCGACTCGTCGACGCAACGCCACTCGACTCGTCGACGTAACGCCACTCGACTCGTCGACGCAACTGGACTCGACTTGTCGACGCAACTCGACTCGACTCGTCGACGCAACTCGACTCAACTCGTCGACGCAACTCGACTCAACTCGTCGACGCAACTCGACTCGACTCGTCGACGCAACTCGACTGGCTCACTCCCGAGCCGCTCTTCTGTTCGTCACTGCAGCAACAGCAGTTGCAGTAAATGTCGACGACCTGTTCCAATCTTCCTTCGTAATCCACCAAGTAACAAGCAGCACATTTAATGCGCTGCTGCTGGAGAAACTCGCTACACCGCCTTTCAGCACTATGCTGCATTTCTGTATTCTGGTTTTTGCTTCTTGCATTCTCATCGCGCTTCTTTCGCGGCGTAAGTTTGTTCCATCAATTCAAAGACATACAATGTACACTTTTGTAACCTAAAACTCCCTTTTATTTGACTTTTTTTACTCTCACATTATTTTATTGCCCTTTCATCAGAGGATTCTTTTTCAAGTGAAATTTCAGATAGCAAAAAAACTTTAATATTTTTTTCTTGGCAGAATAATGCTTAATGCTTTTTATAACACTGGTGAAACATGAGTACAATATGCGAATCAGTAACATAAAAGTGATTTAATTGTTTTTTTTTTTTTTTTTGGTAAAGGGTAGGTTCGGGTCGCCACCACCAAGAAGCATTTTCTAAATACCACGTTGCTATTGTTTACATCGAAACCTGTCGGTATGAGAAGAACAGTTCAAAATAAAATGAACCAATATTTGATTTTAATGTCTACATTTTTCATGTTTTGATAGATTAACTGCAATAATGATGTCTTAAAACTGCATACTAGTCTTTCCGCCATACAGCGTGTTAAGACAAACTGAAATATAGTTTACTAGGATAATTCTTATAATTAACGACCAAGTATGTCGTCACTCAGGGTACGTTTTTGTTTTAAAAAAGATTGTTATACTTCATGTCACGAATTCTACTCTATTAGTTTTCCTTTGCAATGTGAAAACGCTTATGTTTCAGGATTACAGGTGCACAGAACTTCGTAGTGTAAATGTTACTTTAACCATCCTTCTTCCTCCTCCATGCAATCCATAAAGCCTCGCTCCCGCTCCTACCATCCAACCGCCCTCTACCCCATCGTCACCCGTCCTGCTCCCCGCCCCGCGTCTCCTCCCCCCTCGCAACCGCTCCCACCCCGCCGCCTTGCCCCGCCTCCATGGCTCTCCCGCCGTTCGCAGTTGCCGCCTCCTGCACCCCGCTTACCCCGTGCCGCCGGCGAGATGCTATCGGGCGCGGCAGGCGACGGACGGCGGACGGCGGGCGGCGGGCGGCGGGCGGCGGGCGGCGGGCGGCGGGCGGCGGGCGGCGGGCGGCGGGCGGCGGGCGGCGGGCGGCGGGCGGCGGGCGGCGGGCGGCGGGCGGCGGGCGGCGGGCGGCGGGCGGCGCTCTGTCCGCTGCCGGCTCCGCACCGTCAGCGCTAATCATGCCGTTAGTTACGTGCGAGGTAATTTGCATGATGGGCGCGCGGCGACGCGTGTCGGCCTGCGGGCGAGGACGTGGAGGGGCGCGTGCGCACGCGTGCAGAGCGTGCGAGGGCGCGTGACGCCGCCGGCGGCGCTGCTCCACGCCTTTGTGGGGGCGGCCACCTCCTGCGGTGAGGTGGCACCAGATGTGGTCGTTTCTTGCCCGGAGAACGAAATTGATTGCGGCCTGGGTGTTACCTGCTGGTGTTGGATGATTCCATATTCGCAAATTTGAGTGTTGGTCGTATCGGCGATTGGATGTTCCGAGAAATATTCGTAAACAGTGCAATGAATGACTTTACCTTATTATTATAATTTATTACAATTACTTTGATCAATCGATTTACTGTATAATACTGACTCACAACTATGTATAGGGTGAAATATTTAAAAGAATGCATTTTAAAGGATTACACAAAGGCTACCTTAACCTATTTTTTCCAAGAGATTCAACGCACTAGACAAGATTTAAAAAAATAAAACTACACATCCAAATAAGAACGTAAGTTGGAAAGTAATAATATGTATAAAAAGGTCTTTAAATTTCAGCACTTTTCAGAACAGAAATCTACCCGCACTTATCAGAATAAGCAACATTGCTTTCTTCAAAATAAACTTCTGCGTGATAATTATCTATGCAAATGAGCATATTTCAATTTTCTTCACAGCTTGAAATTTGAATTCCTTCCCCATAAACTAAATTGACTAATTAAAGGTGCAATGTCTTATAACATGTAAGTAGTTAGACAAGATTTTCTGCTTTTCATACCTTAGTACATGACTAAATATATGTGAACTTACTTAATGCGAGTACCTTCCTGCGGAACGTAATGTTGACTTACAATAACAAGCGGAAATGAGCATTGCTGTTAACATGATCGTGCGAAGCTTCATCCGCTGGTTGTACGATATTTGCTGAGTTCATACCTCGCTGTTCCGTGCGAATAGCACACCGCCGTTCAATATTCACAGGGTCATCTCCGCGGAGGGCGCTTTCGTCCAACGACTACCTCAAGAATTGCTTAATAACCCCGGCACATCTGCAGTATTTGTTTTTATTGCCGCACGTACGGAGCGCGGCGCGCCTGCGGGCAAAACAAGCACCAAGCAGACGGCTGTCGGCTCCCGCGGCGCCGTCGAAGGGCGGCGGACGGCCGAAATTTCAGCCAGCTCGGCCCCGCGCGCAGCCAACGGCTGGGGGTGGGGCGCGCTGGCCGGTCGCCGTGACGCGACCACCCCGCCGCCGCCCGCTCCCGCGACCTCGCCCCGCCGCGCCACGCCCCGCCCCACCCGCGCGCTCACGACAGGGGCGGGGCCCCGGCCGGGGTCATGTTTATTGCAGGAGTCCCGCCGTATAACACACTCGCAGCGCAGCGCCCGCCGCCGCCGCCGCCAGCGGTCGTTAGGTCCGATGCGTCGGCGGTGACTAAACCGCAGCTGCCGCGGGCGGCCGCCCCCCCCCCCCACCGCCCCGCGCCCCGTCGCCGCCGGCGGTGTCGCCGGGGCCACTCGGGGGTGGTGTCGACGGCCGCAGGTGGCTGGCAGGACTCGAGCTTAGCGCGGCGTTCAGTGCGAAAACGTCTGCATTCGGAGACATTCGCGCCGGCGATGGTGTAACGGTTAGCGTACAGGACTGTTGTACCCAAGTTCGAGGGATCAAACCCTATCGAAGCAGTGGATTTTTGAGGGCGAAAAAATCCTTCGTACGCCTTCCTTCGGAGGGGAAGTAAAGCCGGCTGTACCATGTTCGTAGATTTACTTGCATGTAAAAGATCCTCAAGCCTAAATGACGCCTCTGAGCTAAATTCAAATCGCCTGTTTCTGTTCCTGTTCTGTGCCTGTTTCTCGCCCAAGAAATACCTCCTTTCTCTGCTAGTTGATGAAAGGAGCGAAATTTGCGTGGTCAGACGGAAGAGCGGGCCGGATGGCCCGAGTCTCGCCACGTAAAATAAGGCAAATTCAATTCAATTTCAAAAAGATGGCATTTTTAACGTGTTTCATAAAATTAACACGTACGAGTGTTTGGGGCTCTGTGTTGTTCTCGAGCCAGTTTCGGACGGTGTTTAATAATTCAGTATAAAAGAGAAATTCGAGATTAATGTGTCGAAGGAATCATTACTAAGAAACTACGAAGATATAAATGAGGAAGTGAATATAATATTCTTAAAAGTCCCGCACAAAGATCTTGAATGACAGAATCGTTATTTAAAAGCTGATATGTCAAGTGATATATTGACACACTCGAATGCCCTTTAACAAGTACACTTTTTTTTGATGAAGTACAAGCATGCAGAGAATGTCAATGAAATGGCTTTACGACTTACAAGGTCAATTGCAGCTGTCACAACGTGGAGTGTGTTCTCTACACAGAATGATTTATAACTCTGTAGCGGTCAAAAGAATTTTCCGTATTACGACTTCGGAAATATGCTTCCATTTAAAACAACATCGCATTCGCTTACAGAAAAAAATAGACTAGTGCGTGTGGAAAAATGAAGTGAAAAACTACGGGATATTTCCAACCAGTTAACTTCATAGAAAATATACCATTTCAATTCGGAAATTCTCTCAAATGGGTAAAAAAGGTGGCATACCGGTACGTTTCTGTTGTAATTTTCCATAGCTCTTTCTTTTCTGCTGTATCTCTTTGCTCTGCTCGGGTTCAGCTAGTCTTAATTATTGGAATTAAATGTTGTGAATGCCAATTGACTTACGGCTTTAAATTGTAAAATATTTTTCTAAAATTTTCATAAAGCATCTAGTTCTATAGAAGATCGTGTATTTACAAAAGTGATTTTTACGGAGTCGCAAGTAATGAAATAGCCCACCATGTTGAGAAAAAAAGAAGACCACGGATTACAATACCTGAGTTGAAGAAGCATCAAATCCAATATGACATTCATCTCTAGGACACAGGCCATCACGCATCAGTTCAGACGATAGCCGATACCTCCTCCCTAATCGATGCGTCCCTCCCGCTCGACAGTACGCGGCAATGCCCTCTCCGAAGGTGGCGCCCTCGTCCTTGGGCGGGCTCTGTGGAAGCAGCGGCGGCGGCGGCGGCCCAGGCGGCCTCCGGGGCCGTCACCCCACCCTCCGCCCACCGAATGCACGGCGGCTGAGTCACAGCGCCACCCGCGCCATTCGCGCCACCCACGCACGCACCGCCCGGGCCCGGGCCCGCGCCCCGAAAGCACGCGTGCGTCATTTTAATGACCGCTCGCCCCGCCACCTTTCCCATACGCGCCTCCCGCGGGCCGGGGCGGCGGCCGGCGGAGCTGCAATGCGCGGCCACGACAATGGCGGGAGGGGGCGGGGCGGGGCGGGGCGGGGCGGAGCGCGGAGGTCGGCGGGGCGCCGGGCCGGGCCGCGGTGCGGCCGCGACGCCGGGCGCCGACGGCACAATGCTCAATTATAAACGCAGCGCAGACAATCGAGGCCTGCGCGAGCCGGGGCGAGCGGGCGGGGGGGGGGGAGGGGAGGGGGTAAACCGTGGCGGACGAGGCGTGGGGACAACGAGCGCCGAGGTGGCTGCAATGGGCCAAGCGGACGGTTCCGGCGGACGGAAGCAGGAGGGCTGGTCGTTGACGGCTGGAAACGGAGGAGGAAAAAATGAGAGGGTACTTGAACGAGGGATAAAGAGAACACCGAGAGGTAGGAAAGAGCTTTTGGAAATAAATTGTTTTGTCGAGTAAAGCGTTTATTTAACATTAGAGCAATAACTATAAAAACTGAGAAGGTAAGTTTGTCTTCATAGATAAAATGATAAATATCACAATTCAAGCAAAATGTTTTGGAGAAAATAAGAAGTCAAAATACAAGTAGAAAAGGAAGGAAAGAAATTGATAGTATGGCGAGGCAAGAGGCCAGTCCGTATTAATGCATCGACACGAACAACAATACCTACTGCGAGGGAGATGGAGAGGTTTGCAACGAAACAAAAAGGTTTCGCTGAACAATGGGGAGAGAGAGAAAGATACGATAGGAGCAGCAAGTGAAATGCAAGCTTTGTAGATGAGCAGAAGGGACAGTTTGAAATATCGCGAGACAGACGAACAATTCAACAGGGCGAACTGGCCTGCGTAGCTAGAACACAAGGCAAACTGACGATGCCGCGAGAAACGACCTGGGCAAGGTAGGTGACCGACAGGGAGGGAGCGAGGGGTGGGCCAGAGTGGCGAGGGCCGGGGCGGGGCGAGGCGGTGCGGGGCGAGGTCGGACACGGTGTGACAAGGCGGGGAGAAGCTGTTCGAGGCAAATAGAGATGTGACGGGCAGAGGAGGGGCGGGGCGGGGAGGTTGGGTGCGGGGAGGGGCGGAGCGACGAGATGCGGGGCGGGGAGGGGCGGGGGAGGGGTGGGGCGGGGTGGGGCGGGGAGAGGCGGGGGGAGAGGCGGGGGGAGAGGCGGGGGGAGAGGCGGGGGGAGAGACGGGGGCAGAGGCGGGGGGAGAGGCGGAGCGGGGAGAGGCGGGGCGGGGAGAGGCGGGACGAGATGAGGCGGCACGGGATAAGGCGGCACAGGAAGAGGCGGAGTGAAATGGGTCGGGACGAGGTGGGATGGGACGAGGCGGGGAGGGGCAAAACGAATCAAGGCGGGGGCGAAGTTGGGAGGGAGTGGTGGGGCGGGGCGTGTAGAGGCAGGGTGAGGCGGAGCCGGAAGGGGCGTGGTGAGGCGGGGCGGAACAAGGCGAGGCGGGACGGGACAAGGCGAGGCCGCGTGAAACGGGGCGGGTCGGGGCGAGGTGTGGTGGGGTGAGGCGGAGCGGGGCGGGGAGTGGTGAGGCGGAGGCAAAGTGGGGAGAGGGGCAGGGTAGAGACAGGAAGGGGCGGGGACGAGGCGAGGCGGGGAGGGGTGAGGCGGAGCGGGGCGGGGCGGGGCCGGGCAAAGGGAAAGCGAGGGCGGCGCCCGGGCGCGCGCTGTCGGCCGCGTCGGCGTCGGCGTCCGCTGCGCCGGGCGCCTCGCCGCGTTAATTCCATTGTGCGCCGGCCGCCGCGCCCGCGCCGTCTTAATTTACGCGGAGGTGGAGGTGTGGTGGGGCGGGGGTGGGGGTGGAGCGCGGCCGCGTCGGCGCCCGCCGCCAAGGCGTCCCGACGACCTCGCGCACCCGCCCCGACCCCGCGTGTTGGCCGGGAGCTGGATCTGCCTTTGAATGGGAGACCACGTCGTTACTTTTCTCCCGTACAATAGAGGTGTCACGAAAGATGCGTCTGAGAATACTCGCTGAGGTTTTAACTTTCAACATTCTCTCTATTAACATTTTTAACAATGAAATTTATGTTGGGGCAATTTGCCAGAGGATCTCTTATTAAGAAAATAATTGCTAATTAGCATCAGCCTATTAAAAGATTTGTTGTAATAATATTGTTTTATCATTTCAATTTGTATCAAATTTGAAAACGTCTTCGTAAACGTACAGTAAAGTCCACTGCGAATACTGAAAATTGCATGTATTATGTTTTTGGGTACATGAACAATATTCATGTGTGTTTAAATAAAAAAAGGTATTTATCAAAAATGTCATAATATCAAATACACTACCTAATAGAAGGTGAGCAATTTAAAGATGTGTTGCCTTGAATTAAAAAAAAATTGCTCACAGAGATACGTCGATTTCCTAAGATTGTTTTCATGGTTTCTTTGTTGATCTGGACATTTTGCAATTTTGTTACATACACTTTATGACGTAGTTCTATTTAATTCCTTTTGCTACATTAAATAAATCACATCGTTTCTTTCTGAATATATCTACACGTTTGTATATGTCGGTTCGTCTCTCATTTTATTTATCATGAATAGCGTACATTGTAACTAGTTAGAAGCCGCACTTTTTTGAACATTACATTTCAATTCACACCTGCGAAGCCATTCAATCTGAATGTGTAATGTCGATAATGTCGACTTCTTCCGCAACGAAGAGGCATGCTTGAGCTAGTCAGAGCAACTACTCTGAAGTCGTCCGCTCGCTGCGCTCTCCACCACCTGCAGGCGACCCCTGCGCGTCCCCGCCCCGTCACGACGCTCCCGTCCACTTCCCCCGGCGCTGCAGGCGGGCATCTCCACGTCTCCCCGGCCGGGGCCGGCGCCTCCCCCGCGCCGGTAGCGCGCTGTGGCCAATCCGCCATCCTCCTTCGCGAGGGCCCGGGTCCCGTGCGCGGCGAGCCACGGGGCGGGGGCGGGCGGGGACGATCAGCGATCGCGCGGCTGCCTAACTCTCCGTGACGGATATCAGGATTCTTCGGTGAAGCGCAAATTGCAGGGTGCCTGAGCGAGAGTTTAGACAACGTTACTTCTCGGAACGTGATGCCGCCCGACGGGCTTCGACCGGCGCGGGCTGAAGGCTCACTGCGGCGCATCCTCATTCGGAGGGGCAGATGCAAGCGAGAGAGAGAGAGAGAGAGAGAGAGAGAGAGAGAGAGAGAGAGAGAGAGAGAGAGAGAGAGAGAGATGGGGGGGAAAGAGATGTGGGGAAGAGAGGGAGATAGAGAGGGAGAGAGAGGGAGAGAGAGATGTGGGGAAGAGAGGGAGATAGAGAGGGAGAGAGAGGGAGAGAGAGAGGGAGAGAGAGAGGGAGAGAGAGAGGGAGAGAGAGAGGGAGAGAGAGAGGGAGAGAGAGAGGGAGAGAGAGAGAGAGGGAGAGGGAGAAGGAGTTAGAGAGACGACACTCAGATCAGAGTTCAACGGAATTATTGGAGAGGATAGATTTGCGATGCAGCGTTGGTGGAACCGAATTCCTGGAACGAGGGAATGCACTTCTCCACTCACATTCAACGGAAGCAGCTCGGTGTACCAGCGACTGGTTTGCAAGCTTCGATAGGAGTTTCCGGCCTGAATTCCGTTTCAAGTGGATTCCCTGAATTTGGTCAGGTCTAGGTGTTTTGGAAATCACAATTAATTGAATAGCGAGAATGATGGAGCTCCACTGTTTTGCTTGAGTGCATTGAGGTTGAAGTTATTGACGAGGTGAGCGTATTTTAGCGTCTAAAATAGAAAATGTGATTACTTTCCTTAAGCGTACTTTCCTGTATCCGAGCTAAAAATTTAAAAAAAAAAATTAGAACCGTTTTTCAGAAAATATTTTTTTAAAGTTACTTATATTTCACACAAATTTAGTCAAAAACTACTTATAATTGAGCACTACCTTAAATGAAGATCTGTCTCGGAAGAACAGCTTTTGTTGACGAAACGTCAGTGTCTTCAATATTGTAGTTGTAAGAAGGCGTTGATAATGTTTTGAACTTTTGCATTTTTTAATATTGATGGATTTCAACAAAAAACAAGTTCTCCGTCATGTATAAACGACATTAACGCTATCAGAAGAAAGAGCTTCATAAAAAATGTTTTTTTAAAAATTACAAAAATGTTAAGAATTTATGCAAAAATTCCCCCAAAATCAAAATAATAGTTTCAAATTAGCAGGGCCTCAAGTTCGGCCATATCAAAAGGAGGAGGAAATCAACTGAGCGGTTTAGACGCTCGTGTTGATTACTGACGGATATATTGACATTTAGCCGCAAACCAACTTTTTTCGTATCAAGAATGTCCAAAACGTGGATTGTGATTACCGAATATATAAGAGGAAGTTACATTACATATAAGAACAGGGTTTATCCACTTTTTCGATACCATGGCTCTACATTTCGAGTTTTTCTGATAAAAAATCGCCGCTATTCTCTACAGCATTGCACTTTTCACTCCGTAAGTACGTAGAACGACGAGAAAAAAATGGATATCACAATATGCATCGTCGAAAAAAGTAATAGGTTAATATTATTAAAGAACAAATGAATGATATGAGGAACCATAATAAAAACAAATCTGCCGTCTTACAAATATATTAAAAACATGTCAATTGGTTTTATCGCAAATTGTATATCAGGAAAGAGTCCTACTCTTAAGGCCATTGTTTTCCCAGGAAGAAAAGATACAAATTTCCTAAAGAAAGATTGATAGGCAAATTATATTGCGGTGTTTTGTAAACGTATTTTGTGCTCAAACAGTCTTCGCCCTGAAATCAGCAGCAACTGTTTCAAGAGATTGTACCTCGCGCGGGGGTGGCTCGCCGTGGGGGGGGGGGGGCGGAGCGCAGCGCGACGCGCGGCTCGTGCGGGGCGGCGGCGGCGGCGGCGGCGCCTCTCCGCGTTTTCCACGCTCGTGGAGCGGTTCGTGCGTTCCGATGTCACGACGGCCCTCGGCGGCGGCGGAAGGGACATGACCCCTCGGAGACAAGCATCTGGGAACGCGAGGTGGGGCGGGGGGCGGCGAGGGGGCGGCGCGGGGGGCGGCGTGGGGGCGGCGCGGGAGGCGGCGCGGGGAAAGGCGAGGTGGGCGGGGAGGTGTGGGGGGGCTTGGGGGCGGGGAGGCGCGGGGGTATGCTTTGGAGGGCGGAGGGCACGGGGGTCGCGGGGGGTCTCGGGGCGGCGTGGAGAGCGGCGAGGTGGGCGGGGAGGCGCGGGGGTGGGCTTGGGAGGGCGGGTGGCACGGGGGGGAGCGGGTGGCGCGGGCGGCGCGGGGGGGCGGGTGGGCGCGGGCGGTGCGGGGAGCGGCCAGGTGGGCGGGGGGAGCGGCGCGGGGGCGGCGCGGGGGCGGCGCGGGGGCGGCGCGGGGGCGGCGCGGGGGCGGCGCGGGGGCGGCGCGGGGGCGGCGCGGGGCGGCGCGGGGGCCGCGCGGGGACGGCGCGGGGGCCGCGCGGGGACGGCGCGGGGGCGGCGCGGGGACGGCGCGGGGGCGGCGCGGGGGCCGCGCGGGGGCGGCGCGGGGCGGCGCGGGGGCGGCTCGGGGGGCGGGGCGGGGGGCGGGGCGCGGGGCGCGGGGCGCGGGGCGCGGGGCGAGCGGTTGGCGGGGTGTCCGCGAACGTGCTGATTCCCGTGGATCCCCGACGTGACGCCTGGTGGGTGGACAGCCAGTCGTGAGGGAGGGCCGATAAAGAGGCAACATACTGACGTGCTGGGAGGCCAACCGGCGAGTTCCGTTGTAAACTAACCGAACTGTTCTTTAAGATTGGGTCCTACAACGGACCTCCAAGATTCTCATGGGAAATAACATTCCGTGTTTTGTAGGCATCAAGACTTCTTCAAGACTGGAATGTATTCGATGTCTGACAAGGCATGTAGCTCATTGTCAACATTCATTTAAAATATTTATGTTTATGCAAAGTATTATTTGTACATTCACATCCGAGATTAGATTTTAGAGACCATGCAAAATTCTCACTTATTTAATACATATTTAAAACATATTTGAAAAAAGCATATAACACTGAACGCAATGACATGAAACCAAGTATTACATTACACCTGTCATATTACATCGGGCTTTAAATAGAGAATTTTGTTATGATTCAAATGGCTAAGACATATAGCCATTCCTGGAAATAAAACCACGTCTTAATGGGCGATTGGTTATGAAGATTCAACGTCAATGATGGTAGAGCAACGGTGACATGAGAGGCAGGCGAAAGGAAAGAACTCCGAGCAAAGCCTGCGCGAATCCGCTTTGTTCGCTTCAAACTCAACAACGATCGGGCGTGATTTTAATCCCGGTTGCAGCGCTGCAAGGCGATGAGCCGAGACCACGGGTCACCACTCAAAGAGAGCACTATTGTAATAACTTGCGAGACTACTACAAAATTTTGTTTACCTCATTAATAATAAAAACGCTGTGTTTTACATTAAACCCTCGCATGTGACAGGACTGCAACAGCCGCGACCGCGCTTCCACAGGGTGTATGATCAACTTCACTCCCACTCCCTTCTTTTGTTTGAATATGCAATCTTTCTGATGAAGGTACGAACTTTCTAAATTATGAAAAATATTTATAACCAAATCAATTGAAACTAGATGAGTGTACGAAAATTTTGTATGGACCTCGGCTGAGAAATGACTTTTTCCGAGATACGAATACTATCACCTTTCTCCAATAGATACACCATTTCGTAAAGGTATCACATTATAACCTTGAAACATAAACAATACAACTTTGTTTGTTGATAAATATTCATGTTGGGTATCCCTTTGTTACGAAGTGTACACGACCGTCCTTGTAATACCCTCAACAACCCCAGTTTTCGTATCCAGAATGTGGCAAAACATGTTAACATTTTATTATTTTTTACTGTATAATTATTCAGCCTTTTAACCTCATTGAAGGTAAATTATGCTGCAAATAAATATTCTTAAAATTAGAGGTAGAATACTTTTCTTCTTTGTAGAAAATAACAGTACGTGTATCAAGTCTTAAGAATAATTGTAGATAATATCATATATGTGCTTTATAAAATAGAACTGAAGAATTCTGGTCAACTCGCATTGTTACACATACTATCAATGTTTTAAATAAGATACCGAAGAAAAATAGAATATTAGAAATCCATATTTCATCATCGTTTCCCGTAATCACGTAAGTACATGCATCTGACATTCCAATGTTAGAAATGAGAAAGTACGGCATGTGTTCCCCTCATTCTGCATATCACAAAATTGCATTGAAACACTCTAAGCACCCTAAACTTTTGCCAGAACTTCAATCGCGTTTTTGTGTTAAAAGTCCGTGGACGTAAATTGCCGTCGCGTAGGCGCCCGAAAACACATGGCGCGCGCGCTGAATTTAGACGCTGATCGACCGGACGCGAGGCGACAGCTGACTGACGGCGGGCGATTGCGAGGGGGACAGTTGCAAAGTGCTGTTGAAGCGTTTGTTGATATGGTAATTCGCACGAACCTGTTTGAAACACCCTAAACGTTGCCCGAATACTGTAGGACCCAATGTGTCACGTGACTGACAGTCTGAAATTTTTCGCACGCGCGTTTTTGCCCTTTATCCCAAGCGGGAGCGTGGTCCGAATGAGATTTCACGTCACTTTTATACGAATCGATTATTGTGAGAGGTGAGAGAAGCAGAGAGAGGGAGAGAGGAGCCAAAATAGTTTCGGAAATATTTAATTCATCTTATTTCCTCTTTCGGCCAGCAATAACTGATTACAGATATAGGTATACTTTCTTCATATTCATATTCATATTCATACATTGATCGTTCAAAATTACTCCTGTCGTAAGCATATCATAAAAATAATGGAGAGTATATTTTCCAGAAATTACATTTACAAGCAAGATAATTCAAGAAATGCATGAAATGCATTAAAATGAAGTTGACGACGAAATAAAGCGAATGTCAATAACATCTACAATTAAATGTAGATGTTATCTTTATAATAATTCCCCTAAAACTCCTATATGTCCATCAAGAGTGTACTTTTACACTAAGCTTTTACGCTCATCTTCAGAGTTCAATGCGTTTTTCTAAAATGTGATATGTTGCTTTTGTAATACCCGCCAAAAACGTAATTATAGTTAAGGTTAAAGGCTTGCAGCAACAAAAATGCTGCTGAATAAAACCATACAAAATGATTTTTTCACACGTAGTACTTTCTCTGCTAAAAAAATCTCGTATAACATTGCAAAATATGAAGTAGTCTATTAAAAACGAACTTCACGAATGCAAGTAGAGTATACATGAATAAACAGTACAACAGTTCTTTACATGCCATAAACATCAAAAAAGTTGCGGGCTTTTCCTTGAAGTCTTTCTGTCACATGAAATAAACTGTGAAGAAAGCAGTGACGCACTGTGTATGGAATTCAGTCGGTTCGTGCAGTACGATAATGTGCGGAAAACACATCCAAATATTTACAGGTTTCAATAAAAATCCAAACTGTTTCACTGCGTTTGTAGTTCTTCCTAGTTCTTAGTTATCTAACAAAATCACCGACACATCTTACATGAACGGAGACAGGACAGTTTTCTTTCAATTTCTGTGCGCATTGAAAATTATTAATATAGATATTAGACACAAGAGAGAAAAACAACCTTTGGATATTGTGCATGTTTATATAGATACGGTAAATTTAATTTAAATGTTTAAATAAACGAGACAAATTTTTCCATTCAAATTTCTGTCTAATCATTCAAAATCTATAACTTACTTTTACAGTACTGCATGTATCACGGCAATCATCAAACAATGAAAAACAGTGAAGTTGGTAATTGATATTATTTTCGCAGGTAATATTTTTTGTGGAGCTGATCGTGAGGGTGGGGGAGTGAGAAAGGAGGAACATGGGCGTTGCTGGGGATTGCACTCGACACTGCGTGCTCTGCCGCCGCCGCTGGGCAACGTCCGGCACTCGAGTCCGAACTCACTGGGACATGTCGCTCCGTTCGGCTTGCAACTGGACATGTACCGTCTGGGAGGCGTTAAGGCATGGACTTTAGGAAATGTACAGAAATATTCTTCCTCTTTGATATTTCAAGATCATGACAATTTGAAAACCATTTTTTAACTTTTTAAACTATTAAATTTAATGTGCGATATAAATTGAAACATTTAATGAAATGGTTAAATATATAAATTAAAATGTATTTCTGTAATACCATTTGCTTAAATCTAGTTCTGAAAAATCTTCCGGTTTTTATAAAGTCTGAATATTCTTAGATATCCAGCTAAGCAGAAACGTACCAATAGAGCGAAAGTTTTCTTTCTATCATTTGTTGAAAATATTTCATTTTCCCTTGGTGGTATTTTGCTTATTTTAAAAGTGTTGATGATGTCTGATTTAAATTTTTATATCGTATTACAAAGAAGTACAACTTATTGTTTCTAGTTGCTGTAAACGTATACCAGCATTATGTAGCTTTCAATTAGTTCTAGTCATTTGCACTCTTAACTTGTAATTACTTAACGACGATTTATTATTGCTAATTATTTTATTATAATTATAATTTAGATCAATTTTGATTAAAATAAAATTATCATAACTGTGATTATTATAAGCTTACGTTCTGAAAATACAATCACCTGTTTTTTTGGAATTAACAAAGAAATCTACTTCTACTATCCTCCCCTACCCCAGATTCACATTACGGTGGCAATTTAATCCACTATTATAACTCGACTATTGGCAGATTTCTTGGAAGTACGATGTGCTATTGGACCTTAGTCTATCACAGCCATCAACGAAGAGAATTAATTGAAAGAGGAACTGGCATATGCCTGAGGTGATGGATTCATGTTAAAACTATTTTTCTTCGAAAAATACTTTTAATAGAACCGTTGTTAATACCCACCTCCTTTCTATTAAAGTTCTCAGTTCTAAACTGTTAGATGATATTTCTCTTTTTGTGCAATCCAAATCCATGATATACATTTATACACACTAGTTTCAAGAAATTCCTGGAACTAGTCAACAACTCTGAAACATGTTGTCATAACGTAATTAACACACGTCTTTCAAATTACTTTTCTTTCACAGTTACACACTTCTGCCATCGCATGTAAGTTAACCAAAAGCATTCGTCGTCACCTGTCCTAGTGCTGAGGGTGTATTTGGAGTTCCTTCTTCAGCGTTAGTGAATCATCGCTGTTTCAAGTTTTTAGCTGTAGAAAAATAGAAAAGAGTCAGGTGGTGACAGATCTCGAGAGTATGGAGTACTCTCTAACGTTGTTCATACAAAGTAATGTTTTACCAAAATTGATCGCCTTGGTGGTGCATTATCGTGCAAAAGAAACCAGATATTTTGTACCCATATTTTTAGATAAATTTCCATTTACTGCTATTTTTGTACAATACGAATTTCTCAAATAAACTCATAATGACCCAGATTTTGAACGTCAAAGAAATATTCCAATTTGACTTGGCTTCTGCTACTATTCCGATATGTTTGCTTCCAAAATTGTATTTCCTCTAACAAGCTAGGGCGGTCTTCCGCCTAGGCGAACTAGGGAGCTGCCTACGGGCTCAACCTCAGAGGGAAATCTAGACAATGGTAATAAATTACATTAAGGGGACCCAATACATGTTTGAGCCAATTTTCAGTAAATGAATGTAGAAAAAAGATTGTTTACATTACTTCTAGTTATACAGCATTTAAAAATATTTAATTCGGATTTTAAAATTAAATTTAATTATAAATAACTAAACATTATGAAATAAAATTATATAATAATAATAATAAAATAATTATTACCGAGCGAAGTGGCTCAGTGCGTAGCGCACTGACTTCGTAATCGGGAGGTCCGGGTTCGATTCCCGGGCCGGCCATCCTGACCGGGGTTTTCGTGGTTTCCCTCGGTCATAAAGGCGAATGCTGGGATGGTTCCAAAAGTCCACGATCACCTATCGCCTCCTAATCCATTCCTATCATCTTTCATCTTCCATACCCCCGGGCTAACCACCATGGGGGATAAAAATCGGATCTAGCTAAATGCTGGTCCCCCTAAGAATTGTTGCAAGCACCTGCCACCGCGATAATAAATAAAAACTGAGCCACGGTAAATGCAGGATGCTTGCTTGCGTGGTCCTAGTCGGCCGATTAACGAAAAAAAAATTATTATTATTAAATATTTTTATATTATATTAAACATTCATATTTTTTCCGTTTTGGGGCTCAATTACTAAAAACGACCCCTTGTCAACCTGTTGATTGCCTAGGTGCCATGGTTCTTGAAGTCTGACCCTTCTAACCTGACTTGTTGAGTCACTGGGTCGAACGAGTAGCATCAAGTTTCATCTCCAGAGAAACCTTTGTTCATAAAGCATCATCTTGAACGACATACTGATCAGATACGTAACAAGAATCATTATTGTTCCTTGGTTTCATGACAAATCATTTTGGGAGCTAACGTACGAGTTATGCAATGCATGTACAAGTGTTTGAGGAGAATAGAGTCAACACATCCAAATGAAATTTCGACTTCTGCTGATTCCCCTCAACACTCCTCACAACAATCGACTTCAACGCTTTGAAGGTTTGTACATGGCCTTTACCGAAACGTTTACGCCACAATATGCCTAATTTATTTTCATTGCTACTTCACCACAAGATTATTGAAGCATTCGTAATGTTCCTGAATAACATTTATGTAACAAAACACAAAACTTTATGTTTCAACGTTGCTCTGAGGTCGACAATATGCATTACGATAATGGAACATGTTCAAAATCCGGTTGCCATGCGAACACAACAATCCCTAAGACCTTTAAACTTTTTTAATCAATGAGGGATGTCATGAGCGTACCATACAATGGACAAATACGGTAGCTATCGAATACATAAAAATGAAAATAATTAACTATTCAGGGGACTTTTTGAATCTAGTAGAATCGATCCTGAACAATGGGATATAAAGCAAAATATTAATGTCAGAGAACTATTACACAAGAATGGTGTTACAACAATATATTAATAACAGCAAGTACGAGTAGAATAAAACAAAACATAGAAAGCATGACCTAAATATAATTTGAAAGTAGACGTTACTAAGCAATGAAAAGTGTTCATAATCTTCTGTTTCTTGTTTCTGCCAACGTGTAAAAGAAATGGAATCCAGAAAGGACAGCGCCATTCGTTTCAGAGCTGTTGATTGAATTCCCTCCAGGCCAGAGCGTCGCCCTTCCGCGGCCTCCGACGCAGCCGGAGCCAAGAGCGCGCGCGCCGAGTTCACTCGCCACATGCGCTTGGGCCGGGTGGCGCGGTGCGGCGCGGCTTGGCGTGGCTTGGCTCGGCTCGCCCTCGGGGCGGCGGGTAGCGCGACAGGGTCGGTCGCATTCCCGCGCGGTCGCCGAGGGTCACTCGGAAGGCGCGTGTTCCTTGCCATCCTTTAGCGCGGATTTACCGCCTGAACAAATCACGCTCGTTACGCGTGCGCACACGCATGCCAAAGCTGACGCCGAGACGAGGAGGGGAATCAGGGGGCCGGGGGAGTCACGGGAGGGAGGGGTCCGCGGGGATGAGTGACGAAAGGGAAGGAAGGGGGGTTGGATGGGTGGGACGGGGTGGGACGGGGTGGGACGGGGTGGGACGGGGTGGGACGGGGTGGGACGGGGTGGGACGAGGTGGGACGGGGTTGGACGGGGTTGGACGGGGTGGGACGGGGTTGGACGGAAGTGGGACGGGACGGGGCGGGGTGGGGCGGGTTGGACGGGGTTGGACGGGGTGGGACGGGGTAGGACGGGGTGGGACGGGATTGGACGAGGTTGGGACGGGGTTGGACGGGATGAAACAGGGTGGAACGGCGTGGGACGGGGTGGGACGGGGTGGGACGGGTGGGACGGTGTTGGACGAGTGGGACGGGGTAGGACGGGTGGGAAGGGGTTGGACGGGTGGGAAGGGGTTGGACGGGTGGGAAGGGTTTGGACGGAGTTGGATGCGGTTGGACGATGTTGGACGGGGTTGGACGGGGTTGGACGGGGTTGGACGGGGTTGGACGAGGTTGGACGGAAGTTGGACGGGTTTGTGGGGGTCGGTTGGGTTGGGCGGGATAGAGAAATCGGACGGAGTCGGGCTGGGTCAGATGGCGACAGGGAGGGCCGGAGGGTAGTTGGAGGACGGTCGAAGGTGGGCGAGAAAGAGGGTCAGAGGGGGAGAGAGGGTGGATCAAAAGGGAAGGAAGAGGGGTGAGGGTCGGTGGGTTGAGGGGGGTCGGAGGGGAGTCAGAGAGGAGGGGAGCGTTACGGCTTACGTAAATCGCGGAGGCCCGACAGCCGAAGTGCGCGACTGTGCCCACGCGCGTGTACGCGCGCATGACGTCACAGACACTAATTGGGCGTGCGGACCCCCACGTTGCCTTCTCCTCCTCCTCCTCCGCCTCTCAGACTCCTCCGGGCTCTCCCGCGCGCAGGGCAATTTGCATGGGCAGCCCAAGGCCGCGCGTCGCAGCTCTCGCAGAGTGCAGGAGCGGAGGAGACCGGTTCGACTCTCGGCGCGGACCCCAGAAGCCGTAGAGCGTTGCCCCTTCTCTGCCACAGAGACGCAAGAAGCTCGTGGAAGAGACGATGTCACTCAGCGTCTCCAATACAGATGCGCTTTCCAAAGCTCCGAGTATTACAAGTCACTAATTGATTTGAATTACAATCGCATATTACCCCGTACCGAAGAAACGAAACACCACATTCACACATCATACTCGCAGAATCTTCAAATTAAATGAACTAGATAAAACATAAGTCCTCCTCGTCCTATTGATCCTGAGAGAAAGAATGGCAATGTGTTCACCAAGATGTTTGCGTGCCTTCAGTAAGTTTGTGGATATCTGGAGACACATACTTTGAAAATTGGAGACTAGCTATGGTAGTTCAGAGTAGTTAGGATACGATCAAGTGCTAAACAGCGGTAGACATGTTCACATCCGGTAGGAAAAGAGATCTCAAAATCAATAATGTGCTACATTTACGAAGCAGGATTATTTGTATCATGCGTTATACTCGTAGAATGGCGCAAGGGCAAGAGTGCAAATTGATGTAGCAAGGCAGTTGAAACGACGACGGCGTACATAAAGGTATGGCCTAACGAGGTGTGCGGTGATGGGTGTTAGCGCATTTGCGGTGACGGAGGGGTGGGTGGGTGGGAGCAGCCGCGGGAGGCAGCACGTGGTGTAGCCACTCAGGTCAGCGCTTGGCGACCCTGCGTCCCTGCGCGTTCATTTCGCCCGTTGCTCTGCACCGCTCGGAAATAATGAAGTCCATGTATCACCTCCGCGAACAAAAATATTAAGAAGTACCTACCCGGCGATATCGAGTGAGAAATTATAGTGCCTGATTCTTATTTCTTAATCTCATGAATTATTAAGTTACCTGCTAGCATCTTTAAAGCATTACCCTCCGGGTAAATACCAGTAAGAAAAAGCGTTGGTTCGAGGACGGGTATTAATACGCTCGTATGATGCACTAGCACGAGAAGATCGTGTTAGGGAGCACAAAAGCTGCAGTAGCACCAACTTTATTCTTTACTTCGGAAGTGTTTGATAATCATGGCTTAGTTCGCACTATTTGTTGTTTTTTTTATAAAAACTCTTGTCTTGTATCATTTTTCTACATGTACGTTAGGTTTTTATTCAATTAAAAGTATGTGAAATTGAAAGTTTTCACAATTTCATAAAAATTATCTTGTCTATTGAATTATTTCTCAATTTAGCATTTGCATTAGCTTACTTAAACTGTATCTGACCGCAATTAATTGAGGCTATAAACGAAAACTGTATTTTGAGAGATATGCATTGGACGGTTTCGATCATAGTACTTTATACACAGGTCTATTTAATTGCAAATTACATATTATTTTAATATATTATAACTATTTTTAAACTTTATTTCATTTAGAAAGTAAATAAATTATCCTTAATTTCAAACATGTAGCTTAAAAATGCGCTATAAGTTCTTCTTTTGGAGAACACTTTATATTTATTATTGAAATGGTGTAAATTATGAATATTATTAAATTTTAATTTGCTTTTATTATAAACTGCTAATACAAATCATAATGTGATTTGTTACCTATTTCTTTACCTCACAGTTCATCTTGCCAGCTATCAGATTCGGACTTACTTTTGTCAACATTTACTGTGAACACTTCTTGAGGAGTACACTCTTCAAAAATGTTTTGGTAAAATTTTTGGCTCTCTTTCTTTAAGTACCCATAGTAAGTCCCGAATATCAGTAACTTTTGCCAGTTTATGTGGAACTCGGCCAGGTAAAGTGGAATATTATGGAAAATTCATGTAAAGAAATGTTGCTCTACCAACTTAACGAATAGAGATAAAATCATTATAATTTTCTTAGCTATAGATTCAAGTACATAGAATTCATTTATGGATTGTCCTCTTCTAGCTACCGCGTCAGTTTATCTTTCGGGTGCACTTGGTGTATGTGATATGTGAAAATGTTAACAGATGTAAAATTTATTATTATTATTATTATTATTATTATTATTATTTAGTTATATTTACTCTTCCTTCAGTACAGACTCCTTTATAGCTCTACATACTCAAACTTCCAGAGCAGAATCTAAGATGGAATGTAGGCCGAACAGGGCAACGACAAAGAAAAGCCTTTTGAGCTGAAGAAGGACGACGGCACACGAAGGAAACTCCGAAGGTCACGTGAAGTCTGTGAGCTGCGCCCGAATTCAGGAGAGCCAGAGAATGGTTGAGAATCTTGCAGTGGGTGAGCTCTTGCAGCTCAATGTGAAGAAACAAGGAAGAGAAACGGAGAGGATTTTTCTAAATTTAGCGACTAGATTTATCCACTTTTTCGTTACCAGGGCCCTGTAATAAACGTTATTTTCCGAAAATTTCCCTTTTTTCGCGCAGCATTACATCACTTTTTTCTACGCAGGCAAGAAAGTAAAATGTACAACGAAGATACGCGCAAAGTATGAAGGAAACACGGTATGTGAACCGTGAACGATTATTTGGTTGGCTCGTTGACTTAAGAATGTAAAAGAAGAACAACAGTCGGAGTCGATAAGAACATGTAAACCGGCCAAAACAGAGCGGCAGTGCGATGCGCGAATGTCAATAACTGAACGAAACGATGGAAGTCGATCAGTCAAACATGAAACTAAGCCTATCTGCCGACGATATCCCGTTCAGCTTTGCCATTTGAAGAGAGTGGATCTCAACCATCAGGCGCGACAATATTGTGCGAACTCGACCCATTCTGAGCGAGAGGACAGGAGCGAGCAACGTCGCCACGAGGGGCGTTCAAGGCGCCGCGGCGTGACGTTCTGCTGCTCCGTTTCACGAGGTTGATCGTCCTCGTTGCACCTCTTCCAGGCGCGTCCGGCCCTCGCATGCGCTCTGTACACAGCCTCGGGACGCGGAAAACGACCTGATTGAACGCGCGCTACAGACCTTTCTGGTTGAGCCAGAGCTTCAGAGCATATAAGGTTGATGGCGGCAGCGATGGTGTAACGGTTAGCGTACCGGACTGTTGTACCCAAGTTCGCGGGTTCAAACCCGATCGAAGCCGAAGTCGAAAAAATCCTTCGGAGGGGAAGTAAAGCCGGCTGTCCCATGTTAGTAGATTTACTTGCATGTAAATGATCCTCAAGCCTAAATGACGCCTCTGAGCTAAATTCAAATCGCCTGTTTCTCGCCCAAGAAATACCTCCTTTCTCTGTTAGTTGGTGAAAGGAGCGTAGCTAAATTTGCGTGGTCAGACGGAAGAGCGGGCCTGATGGCCCGAGTCTCGCCACGTAAAATAAGGCAAATTCAATTCAATTCAATAAGGTCATCTTTAGGCGACCGTTCACCCTTAAGCTTCATAACCCTGTTTACATAATTTTCATTTAAAACGTGCACGTCATTACCGAACATAATCAAGTACTAGAAAGTGTAGTAGTAAAGTAGTAGTAATATACAGTTTTCAGAGATATCCTATTTATTTATCCACTTCCTTTACTATTTATTTCCTTATATGATTCGTTCATTCCTTGTAACTCTTTCATCCTAGAACTACGTTTTCTTCCTGGATTTAAGTACTATACTTGCGTACGGGTGCAATTCCCTTCAAACGTCACGAACACAGCAGTATTTCTAATTCATTATAGAATACATTTAACTCACAAAATACTGAAGGATGCACATCAAATAACTGCTAAATTTCAAAAATGGAATTAAAGATATCAATTTGATCTTGCATAAAGTTTTATCTACATTCCTCTCTTTCCATTTCGGCAACTTCTCCTCTCCCAAACTACGTCTCTGCTAACATTCTGAGACTTCCTTCAAAACTGCCCGCGACGTTCCATAACTTGGTGCCCCATTTGGAGATATCCCTCTTTACCGCGCACTGCGCCGCGACCGCGCGCGGGCCGGAGGCCCCCCGAAGGCCGCGGCCCCCGAAGGCCCGAAGGCCGCGGAGCGCGCGCAACTTTACGCCGCGCCGCCTTATCTCGGGCGACTTTCGCGCGGCCTCCTCGCTTTTTATCTGCGCGCCGGCGCCGCGAGACTCGCGGCCGACAGAGACGAACGCCAGCAGCAGGTGGCGGCGGCGGAAGAGGCGGGAGCAGGTAGGACCAGCGGTTGCGTGGATAACGGCGATGTGGATGGCGACGGCGACGACCACAATAAGGACGACGAGGGTGGGGACGTCGTAGTCGACGGTGAGGGAGCAAAGGCGACGGCAAGGGCGACGAGGGTTACTACGACAACGATTGTATGGTGACGAAAGCGACAAGGACGAGGACGATGACGATGACGGTAACGTCTGTAAGGGTGACGGCAAGGGTGACGAACACGACGACGACGATAGGGCGAGGGGTGACGATGGCGGTGGCGGCGGGAGCAGGTAGGACCAGCGCGCGGCTGTGTGGATAACTGCGATGTGGATGGCGACGGCGACGACCACATTGAGGACGACGAGGGTGACGGCGTCAAAGTTAACTGTGGGGGTGATTGCAAGGGTGACGAGGGCTAATACAACGGCGACGATTGTAGGGTGACGGCAAGGGTTACGAAGGCGACAAGGACGAGGACGATGATGACGGTAACGACTGTAAGGGTGACGGCAAGGGTAACAAGGACGGCGAGGGTGACGAACGCGACGACGACGATAGGGCGAGGGGTGGCAGTGGCGGTGGCGGCGACGGCGGCGGTGGCGGTGGCGGTGGCGGTGGCGGTGGCGGTGGCGGTGGCGGTGGCGGTAGCGGCGGTGGCGGCGGTGGCGGCGGTGGCGGCGGTGGCGGCGGTGGCGGCGGTGGCGGCGGCGGCGGCGGCGGTGGCGGTGGCGGCGGCGGTGGCGGTGGCGGCGGCGGCGGTGGCGGTGGCGGCGGCGGCGGTGGCGGTGGCGGCGGCGGCGGTGGCGGTGGCGGTGGCGGTGGCGGTGGCGGTGGCGGCGGCGGCGGCGGCGGCGGCGGCGGCGGCGGCGGCGGCGGCGGCGGCGGCGGCGGCGGCGGCGGCGGCGGCGGCGGCGGCGGTGGCGGAGTTGGTGGCGGTGCCACCAGCGAGTGGTGACGGAGCGACAGCGGCAGCGGCGCTGGCAGAAGTGGCGAAGGTGGAATGCGACGGGCGACGAGAAAGGCGAGTTGCGGTCTCAAGTGCGGCAAGTGGCAGTGAGGAGAGAGGTTGGAGTAGTCGGTGTCGGAAACGGTTCTAGACGAAGGTGCGAGAGAATGTGACGTGGAGACATAAAGACGCGAAGTAGTTCGAAGAAATTATTGTAATTGTAACAGAAACAGAACAATCGAAGAAAATGATAGATACATCATAAAACTAAGAAAACGTATTCAATACAATAATCGTATTTTTATACACTGAAGCCCAAAGTGATAATTAAAATGTGAAAGACAAGTGAACACTATGTTACTCGAACACGAACATAGAAAAAATGAAAGCAATACATGCGAATATCACGTAGCAATCTTCCCATAAGTTAGAACTATCCAAAGAAAAATGTAGAAAATAGTAATACTCGTAGGGAATGGGTGTCATAGAGGCACGCAATAAATATGATTCGACGAAGAGCGAGATTGTAACTTAGCGTATGATCTCGCGCTGTAAGGTAAATTATATTATTTTTCAGAGCAGCTGAAATTTCTCTCTCAACGAGGCAAGTAGAAGGAATGAAATCACATCAATTTCCAGAAGGTATTTTATTAATATATAGCAAGATAAAATCAATTTAATACCTACGTCCATAAACAGAGTGTAAGTGTATGATTTTCTTTATTATTTTAATGAAATATCCCGTATTGATGTCATTAAAATCCTTAACACAAAGAAAAGGCAGCAAAACCTTCATACCCATTAAATGATGAATAGCCGACCGGTTGCTTGCCCCGGCGCCAGCGCCATCTGCGCGCGTCCTCGGCGCCTGCGTGAGGCCGGGGGGGGGGGCGGCCGCGCCGCGCGATTTACCGGCGGCCGGTGTCTGCGCCAGCGCCGCGCTCATCGCTGTTTATGCGGCGCTGGGATTGCGGCGGCGGGGACCGGCGCCTCCGGAGACGTCGCCGCGTATTTATTCGCCTCTTCCCGAAATTGAGCGCGATATTTCAGAGCGCCCGGGGGCCGGGCCGAGACCCACGGCTGCGCCCCGACAACAAATGGGGCCGCATCACCGCGCTGCTATTGAGAGCCGCGAGATTTATCCGCCAATTACAGCGCACGCAGCGTCGGTCCGCCAGGGGGCGCCAGGCGCGCGGGCCGGCGCCGATGGCAGCGCGCCAAGCGACCGGAGGAGGAAAAGGCGGGCGGCAAGGCGACGTCGCCGGCGGCGGAGACAACAGGGAACGGAAGTCGACGAGGGTGGCGATGATGGGGGAAAAGAGCGGGAAGCGGCTCCAGCAGTAATGACGGGAGAGGTGGTAGAAATGTCAATGATGGTGATGGTAGTTACCAGCGATCGTGGCTTTGGTGGTGAAAGTTGAGGACTGAGGTAATGGAAGTAGGAACTATGATAGAGGAGTGCATTGAAGATACACATACTATCTACTTTAAAGCCAATCCTGGTACCCGATATCGTTAAGGCAATGGGATCATGGCGATCTTGGATCGAAGGATCGCGGGATCGAATGCCACCTCGGGCGTGTATGTATTTGTGATCATCCTTTCACCCCTCATCATCATCCTATCACTACATTAAAGAAGTGTTAATAATTCCCTACTCAAACAGAAGGCCTTGCCCTTAATGAAATGTGCAGTTGGCTAACAAACAAAAATTTACTTTTAAACATTTCATCTATTACTTCTTTACAACCAATTCTTAGGGAGAGAAAACCCACTGAGCACCTCACAGAATCATGCAAATTGAAGTAAATGCACTGAAGAAAGTGACGGTAGCGGCAGCGATGGCATTGAGGAAGGTGCTACGTAGGAGGGAGTATTTGGACTGAGAGGAATGAAGTGCTTCAAGCTAGGGAGGCGTAGTCTTCCCTGACGCGAAAGACGGAAAAGAGTTTCACGAGGCTGCAACGAAGAGAAAGCAGCACTTGGACAATAAGACTGGCGACGGACGACTTCACAGTGATAAAACTCTGTATCTGATGAAACGTAAAATACTGATGATTATGAAGCGCAAGGGAGATAGTGAATCAAAAGAAAATGTAGTTAGTGATGATAACCATTCTATTATATTTTATGTGTCCATAAATGAACAATTACTCTACAAGAAACATCTTTCAGTCAGTGAAAAATAAAGAACCAAAAATAGAGAAACAGTAAAAACAGAAAGGGAAAATCGTTTTCATGGGACAAACGTATCAATAAAGATATATAATGATAAATGTGATGACAAGTGAAACGCAGGAAATAATTTGAAGCCTGATTTACACGTAGGCACAATGGGTCTAAACTCAGGGAATGGGAAAAAGAAAGAGTATTGTAATGTTTCTACTAAAACGAAAAAAAAAAAACATATTTCAGTTGTGGCAGCTGAAATCATGTGGAAATTCTTTAATAATAATAATGAATAATGTGAAGTATTCAACTGCAAATACAATCAAACTCTTTTAATAGAATTAATCAAAATATTTAATCTCATTTGTTTACGAATGCTTGCTTTGGCAATATGTTTTTAATTAACTCTATTAAAACGTTCGATTTTATTTGTGGTTTGATTATTTCACATCACTCATTATTACAAATAATTTTAAATTTTCTCAATTTTTTATTAACATGTTTTTTGTAGGTTTCAATAAAATCATTTCAGGACGCTTTTGAAGCTATAAATCAATGTTTCAAAATGTGCTGTGACCAGGAACTCCGTATCCGTCTAAGAAAAAAAATCTAAATAAAAATAGGAAATTGAAAGATGAGCATATTCTAGAAGGAATTCAAAGATATCTGTGGCAGTTAATAAAAAAATATGTAAAAAGGAAAGAAGAAGAAAGCTTACAGCAAAAGTACGGAGATATTAGAATGTGTGGTGTTTCTGAGAGCAGTGGTAGAGAGTGATGAGATGAAGCAACACGAGGCGTCAGTGGGGGCGGAGGCGGGGGGGGGCGGGGGGCGGAGGCGGGGTCAGAGGCGGGGGCGGGGGCGGAGGCGGGGTCAGAGGCGGGGGCGGAGGCGTAGGCGGAGGCGTGGGGCGGAGGCGGGGGCAGAGGGGTGGGCGGAGGCGGGGGCGCAGGCGTAGGCGGGGGCGTAGGCGAATGCGGGGGCGGGGGGCGGAAAGGGTGGTGGGGGCGAAGGCGGGAGCGGTGGAGGGGCGGAGGCGGGACGGGGGCGGAGGCAGGACGGGGGGCAGAGGCGGGTGCGGAGGCGGGTGCGGAGGCGGGTGCGGAGGCGGGTGCGGAGGCGGGGTGCGGAGCCGGGTGCGGAAGCGGGGGCGGAGGCGGGAGCGGGGCGGGTGCGGGGGGCGGGGGCGGGGAGCGGGGCGGAGGCGGGAGCGGGGCGGGGGCTGGTGCGGAGGCGGGAGCGGGGCGGGGTCGGATGCGTGGGCGGAGGCGGGGGTGGGGCTGTCGTCATGGCGCGGGAGGGCAGCGGGGCGCTGGGGCAGCGGAGGAGCAGCGCAAAACCTCGCGCGCTGGGGAAAGTGACGGCGGCGGTGGTTTATGGCGCTTGGCGCCGACGGGGCGGTGGGGGCGGCGGCGGGCGTCGCTTCGCTGCGCGGCATCCATCCCCGGCGGGCGGCCCGGCCGTTGCGGCAGAAACACGCGAGCGCCCCGCCGCGCGCCGCAGGCCCTGCCCTCCCCCCCCCCCCCCCCCCCCGCAGCTCTGCAACCGCGGCTTCCTTCGGCGCCTGCTCTGCCCGCTCCTTCTCCATGCGCGCTCTTTTGTTTATTCATTTATTTTTTTATTATTTCGTTTATTCACAACATCCATTCATGGCATGGATCTCTCTCGTTTTATCTCAGCCTTTCCTC
>JAZDUA010001560.1:0-52179 GCA_038098605.1 Gryllus longicercus | reverse complement strand
AAGATAATGCCGCTCTCTGCGATGAGGAGGAATTGGATGCGTGCGGCGGCGGGGGTGGGGGCGGTGGGGGAGGGGGCGCTGATCCTTCCTTCGCCGCCGCCCGCGGGCAACACCGCCGCCGCCGCGACCTCTTCGCTCTCTCTCTGAGACTTCGCCGAACTAGGATTAGCGGTGGGCTGGTCGTCGCCGAGCGGGGGGGGGGGACGCCCTCTCACCCCCCCTCCACTCGGTCCGCTGCGTGATGGATAGGTCGGGCGCCAGGTCAGGCGGGCGATAGGTTGGCTGATCAAAGGCTGCTGGCGGGCCCTGCGGCGGGGGCGGGCCTCGACCACGCACCGAGGAAGGGTGAGGCGGGTCCATGGGGCAGATACATCGGTGAGTTCCTCCGGCGGGGCACCGATTTGTGCGCGTTCGGCGCAACACCAGTTGCGTCACGAACCACGTGACCACAGCACGGACGCTTCGTTTGAAAAGCCAGACGTGACGCTGGCCGTCATGTTGCATGGGGAGCGAGAGATACATTTTGAAAGTGGTACAAAGTGACAATCTTCACCAACCACAAATAACACAATGGTGTACAAGGTGCAATATTAGAATGACATTCTTTATATATGTAACATGTAATATCTCTATATCTTTACTATGTGCTATAAACCTCTGCCACCGAGCGAAAGCTTATTAGCAGAAAAAATAAATGTTATTATTATTATTATTATTATTATTATTATTATTATTATTATTATTATTATTATTATTATAAATTTGTTTCAATGTCCTGTAACGAGGTAATAATTTTGGTATCTGGCTGCATTTAAAATTTCAGCTAATATTTTGCCGCGAACTGCTGTCTGAAGCTCATTGGCTGAAGTCGGATACGATGCGCAAAAGCCCCTCCCCCCCTCTTCCGTGGGTGGTTCCGAGAGATCGAGAGGGATTCAGCACCGTGACGCCCACTTGGGGAAGCGCAGGAAAGACCGTTACACGGTCGAGGGGGGGCGAAGGCTGAGTAAGACGGCGCAGATCCCGCTCGGCCCCATAAGAGCCCCGCCAGAGCGGGCTGAGGGGCGTGAGCGAGCAAAGTAAACAAGAAATATCGAGCGGAGGAATACTCTTAAAAACACAATGAAAATCGTACCTGAAGGTGCGCCCGCGCGTTCTTGGGGCCGCCCCGCGGATACGAGATAATCCAATAAAAGAGTTTCGCTCCGACTCGCGAGTGCGGTGCGGCGGAGGCGGCCTAGGACCCGCACCCGCAAACTTCGCAAAAGCGCTGGGATTATTCCACATAAGAACCGCCCCCTCGCGTTTGCTCTAAACGCTCTAGATTTAACGCAGAGAGGGCTTTTACCGCTGCGCCGGCCAGGGCAGGAAGTGGGCGCGGCCCGAGCGGAACCGCCGCCTTAGCCGTTTCCGCCGTTTCGGGGAATCCCCTTCGCCACTGTTATCGCCTCCACCCTGGTTCATCCCGTCGTTGCCTGCCCTGCAGCTTACCGCCGTCGCATAACCGTTCCCGATCTGAACTGCCCGGTCCTTACCCGGACTTAAAGCGGGAGAGATGGCTCAGTGCAATAACTGATGTTACTGTAGCCCCTCTGAGCGGGAGGTCCAAGGTTCCAGTCCCGACGGTGGTAGGATTTTCGACACCAGCTTGTTAGCTGGGTGGAATTCAGTCGCTGTCTAGGGAAGAATTCTAGCGACCGGCTGATGTGAACGTGTTTTCCGTGGTTTCTCCGATCAACACCAGGCGAATGCCGGAGCAGCACACTAACAAACGGGCCACGGACCAGGAGCGATCATTCCTACCTCTTCCTTGACCTACCTTCACCCATTACACTCACATGCACCTCACTACCACATAAGCCGGGAGACTGGTCGGGAGTTTAGAACTTGTCCCGGCTGAGATGTTGCCACGCTGGTGGGAGATACCTGGTTGGGGAAAACCTCGCTAGCCGACGGTGGGTCGGCGCCGAATTTCGCCATACAAAGACAAAGACCACCGCCACCTCCCGAGCAAAAACATGCACTAAACTTACGGGGCTAATGAGCCTAGTAGATGAAGTACCCAAAATCAGTAACAATCAATCAACTCAGCCTTAAAGCTCTCTCTTCTAGCGTCATCGTCTCTCCTAGTGTTCTCTACCCGTATTTTACTGTCTTAAGCTCTCATGTTTCCTCTCTTGGCCCTACCGCTCGCCGTCTGCCGTCATCACTTCTTCCGGCTGCGTCTCTGCGTGCGCCGCTCTTGCTTCCTTTGCCCCCCAACCTTTCCTGACCTCTCGCCAATGTCATTGCCGTTCCTGCCTTGTATATCACTATTGTGCACCTCACCTGTTAAGTTCCCCCAGCGTCGTTATTTTTCGGAGTCGTTGTTTTCGCTCCCCGCGCGTCACCTGCCCGTGCCTCTCTCGTCCTTATCAGCTTCTTATCACTCTGCCTACTTCATCTCGACTCCATCTGCATTCACTTAACATTCTATACACCTCTACTTCTGCGTATTTTACAACTGTATCTGTACATCAGCCTCATAATCTCTACTTCTGTCTTCTTTGCCTCCTCCGCTTCTATCTCCACTTTTCCCATCAATGTGCCCCTGCACTTGCTCCTGCGCCTCCTCCTCCTCTTTACATCCAGTCCGCTTTGGTTTTCAGTACCACGTCAGACTACACATCTTCGTAAATTCTACATCCGTTTCATATCTATCTGCTTGTCTACCTGCACCTCCTCCTTCACATCTTTCTGTTCTATCTTCACGACTACTTGCGCTCTCATTGCTAGGTTCTTCATCGAATTCCACTTTCGTTTTGCCCATCACAACTTCCTCTACTTCAATGTCTCCCTCTTTAGCCTCATTCATCATAACTTCCAGGCCCTCGTCCACCCCCCACTTACTTACACATGTCAACCCCCCAGTCCTCCTTTACGTACATCTCCACGCATGCCCGACGACGTTCATATTCACGGCAACTTGAATGTCCGTGTTCTCGCCCCATTCACTATACCACATTAACGTTCACTTTCTGGTCCACCTATACGTCACCTCCGCCTCCGTCCACCTCCGCCTCTACCACTGTCTTTACTGCTGTCTCTACCTCCACCTCCGCATCCGGCTCTACTCACCACCAAATCCACATTCACGTTAACCTTCAGCTCCTGTTTCGTACGCATTTCCTCATAAACGTTCACCTATTCCTCCTCTACGTCCGTCTCCACGATCACGCCCTCGTTCATATTCACGTCAACTCTGTTACTACACCACGTGCACTAGGCGACGATTACTTTCCCATATAGGTCCATCCCTCCTTCTACCTCCTATCATGCCTTAACGTCTACCTCTTCATGCACATGTGCCTCTTGCATCATCTTCCACCATCGCCTCCTCCACTCCCAACCAACGACCACGTTCATATCCACGTCCACGTCAACGTTTACAATTACACCACGTGTGTTATACCACGATTACGTTCCCGTTCACGTCTAACCGTAGGTCCATCGCCATCTCTACTTCCATCTCAATCACTCTCTTAACGTCTCTGTCTTCCTCCCTCTTCGCATTCGCCTGCGCCTCCTCATCCGCCATCTCTTCCTCCACTCCCAACTTCACCACATTCACCTTGACCTCCAGGTCCTTGTCCATACTCACTTTCTCATACACTTCACCTCTTAGACCTTTTTTACGTCCGTATCTACGACCACGTACATATTCACGTCAATATCGCCGTCGGTCACTATACCATGTTGTGGTTTCTCGTTTATGTCCACTCGTAAGTCCATATCACCTCTGCCTCTACTTCCCTCTCTACCTCCACATCCACCATGTCCTTCACCACTTCCACCTCCATCTCCACGCGGTCGCTCCCAACAAAAACCCTCCCGGCGGCGGCGGCGGCGGAGGCAGGCGCGTGGGCGGGCGGCACGTGCGCCGCGGGTTATCGTCCCGGGGCACGAGCGGCGGCGCGGCCATCACGGAGCGCCCCCGCGCAGATAGCATCTGCGCGCCGCTGGCTACGCCCCTGGCTGCGCGCCGTCCGTCCCCGACCCCTGTCCCCGCCTCCGCTCCCGCCCCGCCCCCATACGCTTCCGCCTCCGCCCCGCCCCCGCCCCGCCCCCGCCCCCGCCCCCGCCCCGCCCCCGCCCCGCCCCCGCCCCGCCCCCCACCCGCCCTCGTCCCGCCCCCACCCGACGCGCCTCCGCCCCGTCCCGCCTCCGCCCCGTCCCGCCCCCGCCCCGCCCCCGCCCCGCCCCCGCCCCGCCCCCGATTAGCCTTAGACCCGTCCCTGGCCCGTCCTGCCCCAGCCTCACCCACGCCATGTACACGCCCCGCCCAGCTTCGTCACCCCCTTCCCCACCTACGTGGACGGCGCCCGCCCACGCGAAGCACACGCGCGGACGAATGTGGTTGGACGAAAAGTAGACGACAAGCCCGATGCTCCCGGCTGCCCGTGCGGCGCCTCCGGCCCTGCTCGTTTGCTCTCATTTTGGCTGCGTAGATCGCGGTCTTTCTCATCGCTGAAATACTCCGAGGGTTTTGTGGCGTCCCCTTCCATACACGCGTGTTATGTGAAGTAGTAGGCTTCCGCGGCAGAGGATTTTGTGTGGGGAACGCCTCATCGCAGCTTGTTTTGTAGGTATATTGCCCATCATATATATTGCCCGTGCTCTTCCTCAGGACTGACATACCCAGGTTTTGTAAGAATCTCTTTGACCGAGGCGATGTAATTAAAGTGTTGGGGCTCCCGCGCACGAAAAAAGAACAGTTGCAGTATACCAGACTTTTTTTTAGACGAAATCACCAATAAAAAAACTAAAAACTTATAGTTAACAGCCTCCGGCCGGCCGGGCATTTCAATGATCTGGGATGTTCCAAGGGCACTGCATCGTAGGCTGTTTTGCCCCGTTTTGGGCACCTTTCTGTGACCTTCATTGCTCAATACAATCTACAACATGGCGAGTCTCCGACAGCTAAAAGTATTCGAATGATTATCCCGCCCGGTTAAAGTTCCTCCCACAGAAAGAACAGTGATGTTTAAACTTCGGGTATTAAGTTAACTATTATATTTAGCTACTGTAGCGAGAGAAGAAAATAATTTCATCAGAAAAAAGAATCAAATGCATTTTGTAGTACCTTCTCAATCCAAAATGTGTGAATGATCCGTATTTTAATAGTGATTTCGTCTAAAACAAGTAAACTGTATTAAAATAAAAAAAAACAGGTGGTTTTTAACTTTGTCTCATTAAGAGCGGAATACCTGCATCTCAACGAGAAATCACAGGGGACCCGAAAATGCCGTTCACTTTTTTTCACATTGGTGTGAGAGTTCTAAAACGCTACGTTGATACTCAAATCTACCGTGAAAAACGTAAGAACCTCCTTCCTTCCGTTGGGTAAAAAGAGGAGAGAAAACGACAAATTACACACCTAATTTCTGTCGTTGGCGCGAATAGATAATTGCTCTTCTCCATACTACAATTCAATTTAAACATAGATGCGCTTCAAGGTCACGAGCTGGAAGGACAGGGGAACTGTCATCCAATCGGGAGCTTTGTTACGACTCAATTTCTTGGTATTGGAACTCCCGATTGGACAGCAATGTCCCCCGCTCCTAACAGCTCGTGACCTTGAATTGCAGCGCCGTTTAAATCAGAGTGTAGCGTGCCGCGGCGCCTGATTGGCGGGGTCCCCGGCGCGTGGCCGACACCTGGGCGCCGCCGAAGCGCCGCTGGCTTCGCACGTGCGGCCGAAGGCGACGCAGCAGGTGACGCCGCGCCACGCGCCGGCGCAACAGGAGGAGGGGGAGGGGGAGGGGATGGAGCGCTAACCGACGGGGAAGATCCTCATTTTCGTCTTCTCTTCGTTACAGGTGGCACTAAACGTCACGTAAAGTTAGGTCCATGAATGAAGTCTGAAAACGTTCCTTTTAATATGATCCGTTTTTGTAATTCGTCTAATGTTGCGAAATATGACACAAAGCATGGTAATACGTACAAACGAAAAACCTACCTCACCGAATTTTATTCACGTAAGTCATTTACGTCCATAATTCTTCTGTTTTTACCGCTATATTTTTCCTTTTGCCCCTCTATCCGTTTCTCTGTCTGCCCTTTTGTCATTCTGTCTGTCTGTCTGTCTGTCTGTCCGTCAGTCTGTCTCTCCGTATATCATTCAGCCTGCTTGTCTGGCTGCATATCCGCCTGCATGTCTGTCTGCCCATTTTTCCAACTACATTTGTCATTCTGTCTGTCTCTCCGTATATCCATCAGCATGCTTGTCTGGCAGCATATCCGCCTGCATGTTTGTCGGCCAATTTTTCCAACTACATGTCTCCGTATAGTGACCTCTCTGTTTATGCATACACTTGCATGTCTGTGCGTCCGTACATCCAGGTACACATCTGGCTGTCCATTTGTATGATTTCCTCTTTTTTTGGAGAAATGGAAATGTTATCACAAACGTAATTTAATGTTGAGAAATTGATTCACCAATGAGTGCGTGATTGTTCGTTTACGTTAATGTACGTAATTTTATGTACATTGTTGCAACAGTAACGAGTCGTATCAAGAATACCATTTGAATACGTAGCTTCAATGATAAAGGTTACATATAGTAACGGTACAAAAAAAATGTAGACTATGTGTGCGTAAAAAATACTTTTTTATTATTTTTATTAAATAAACTTACGAATATAATACATAATAAAATACGAATAATTATTTTTTTTATTTTACGCAACAGTAAATACATCGTGAGAACGGGCTTGGCGGGGGCGTGCCCATATGCAACGACCTTAGGTTGTGTGTTCAAAAGCTGGGATAAGAGTGTTTTTAGTTGTGTTTGTGTCATGCAAGGCATTGCTAGGCCATCACGATTCTTATTAATACCTTAGGTCTTCCGTAATGCCTTGCGCTAAGCGGTAATTGTGACGTCTACGTGCCGTCCATATGTCCACCTGAGCCTTTGAGTAAAATGCCCTCTACATCCAGAACAACAATATACCATCGATATGGGATCGGGGGCATATATGCAATGATTCAACTGCTATGACCCGAAGACCCACGTCAGAATTTTCTTCGGTGGGCACGAGTGATCTCTTCCCGTGTAATCGTGGGTAGTCACCGCGGGTAGTCACCACCCTCAGGCGCTGATGGAATAGGAAAGGGGAAAAGCAATAACGAAAGGTAGCCCGACTCAAAAGGAAGGGTAACTAAGTCGAGAATGTCTGTACCATTTTGAATAATCACCAGTTGTCACTAGAAAGAGTTGCAGAAAAATTAAGTACATCTTTTGAATATTTTAAAATGTTTAACAATAAAGATATTTCGACAATGGTATAAATATCCGTCCATTTTCTGAAGGAGGGTCAATAAATATTTTATTTTTATTGATACGTTATAGTTTGTTATTGCCTTCGATACGGAGCTCCATTTACTACATAACTTTTCTGGATCGAGACAATCGTGGTTAACGAGGGAAATATGAAAACAGCTGAATGATGCTACACGTTCTCTTATCAGGGAGGGAAATATGTAAAGACAAACCGGGTCAAATTAAGATCTAGTTAATTAGTAAGTAAGTAAACCTAAATCAATAAAAGTAGGTGCAAATAAAATTATGAACGAGAATATACCACGGGCGTTAACTGGTTCTAATGATATCTCGAAAATCTCTCTAGCCAAGGGTCCTCGGGCATTGTGTCACCGCTCGATTAGTAGAACCCTTATAACGCCCTTGGTGCATAAATATTTTAGTTCTGCCAGCAGTTTTGTACCTTAAACTTAGCCAAAATCGCAGCCTGGACTGTTAGCGGAGGCCATTGTTGGTGCGGCGAACAGAAGCTATTCAGAATAGCACTCGCGGCGTGGTCAGTAGTAACAGCCTCCAGCTGAGAGGGCAACAAAGCTGCAGGGTGTGCCCCAAGGCTGTTGTCGCTCTCGGCGAACGGTGCTGCACCCCGTGGCCGTTCATGGCAAATTCTCTCGGGTAGCTAAACGTTGTGATTTAGTGCAGGTATACCAACATTACACTAAACCACACCTGTGACCTCCGGCATGTATTTTTATGCCTATCGCATTCCGGAAGCTGACGAGTTACTTTTCGCCCAAACAAAGGACAACCCCACAACTGTTTAGAAGTTAATTGACGGTTGTTAATGTAAGTTTGTGGTAAAAAATGATTAGAGATGCAAATGAAAATTTCCTCTTTAGAATTATAATTTGCTTTTTAGAATTGTAAATATTAGTAAATGCTAATTTGATGACCAAAACGTACTGACCAAACCCCGTGTTTTTAGGAACGAGTTTTATAACCCCAACGGGGTCGGTATACCCTGGAGGTTAATGCAATTTAGAACGTGGGTCAATAACGATCAAGGGGTTGATTGAGTATCCAAATATGATAATGGCGGAATTCGAACTGGTGATTGATACTTATCATTAAGATCTAATAGATTAAAAAAAGGATAATAAACCTGATAATAAATTGTTTCGTGATATAAAGCAACAAAAGTAAAATAATATAAATAACAAATTCACTCCTCTTCTTTCGTATCAGTCGTTCATCCAGAGGTTCAGAAGCAAAGTTGGGCCTGTGCAACCAGTGCACTGGACTGGTCCCCCGAAGTAAGAGCCCGTTAACAAGAATCCTCGCGGGTGGATATCGGCAAAGAAAATCGCGCTCTATGCATATTTTCTACATTGCATCAGTCATTTTCTTATTCCATTTATATTTAAAACTTAATTTCACGTTTCGCTGCTAAAATCATTGCATAGGAGGTTTAAAGTAGTAAACAAATTATCGCTATGAATTCACAACGATACTCTATCGCGGAAGAAAATATTCCCGAAAGAACGCATTTGATAAATGTTAGGGCCACTGACAAATGTAACCATTTCACTTCGACGAAGAATCGAAACTCAGCTGCTAGAAGCGAAAGCATCATCGATTTATCAAAAATCTAGATATTTACCAAAATATCGCTGTACGAAATTGTTTTCTATAAGACATTAATAAGCAATTCTTTGTGTAATGCATGATTGTGTATGCTCAATATTATAGAGTGCATGTAATGTAAAGGGGTCGGGGGACCGAATAATTATTTCAAAGGGGGATTGCTGAAAGAAATATGTGGAGAATCCTTGTTTTAAAGCATTTGAACACTGAAGTGTATTGAACACTATTTGTCCTATATTCATGTTTTTCATATATCAGAATTTACTTCTTCTATTATTAAGAACTGTTGACAATACTGTCTGAGTGTATTTGTATGTTGTAGGGCTTTGTCAACTCTCCTATTAACAGTTTTTAAAAACTTGGAAAGAGATAATTATGTAGATGTTGATATCATTTGTGACTAGACTCTCTCTTTTTCTCTCTCTCTCTCTTCTCTCTCTCTCTTCTCTCTCTCTGTCTTTCACTCTTCTCTCTTTGTCTCTCCCTCTTCTCTCTCTGTCTTTCTCTCTTCTCTCTTTGTCTCTCTCTGTATTTCTCTTTGTCTTTCTCTCTGTCTTCGTCTCTTTGTATTTCTCTCTCTCTCTCTCTCTCTCTCTCTCTCTCTCTCTCTCTCTCTCTCTCTCTCTCTCACACACACACACACACACACACACACACACATACTGTCTCATACATTTCCACGCATTTCACGTCACTTCCGGAACAATGGTTGGTCGAAATGCTTGTTTTTCCAGATTATATGTGTAAAATACATATTTAAACGATGCCAATGGCGGTCTGATGGGCGTATTGGCATGCGGCGCGGGCGGTGGCGACAAGGCTCTCAAGAGGCGGCTGGAATGGGCCAGGGAACACTGTGGGCGCGCGCGGTGTTCGCTTGAGAGAGAGTGCCCCATAGTGACACGCAGCGCTGTGGGCGGACGCCGGAGGAACGGAACAGGAGAAACGGACTGAATGCCGTTGACAAGGACGCCGGCGGCCATGTCGGGTTGCAACAAAGGGGTTCTCGACGGCGATTACGCTGCGTGTGATATGATGGTGGAGGCCTTGACCGCATACGTCGCTACTAAATTGTTGGCAATCGATATTTACGTGTAATATGCAGCTTAATAGAACACGTTTTTTTTTTTCACTAACGCGTTATCGCATCGCATTAGTCACTTTGAAATATTTGTGAAGAAGAGGTCAAAGCGAAAATTTGTTAAACGTATATTATATTTTAGAGGTCCAGTTTTATTAATTTATATAATTCAGTGATTAATTAAGTATTAGTGACGCATATTGCATCCAATTTTTAATTGCTTTATGGATATTTAGAAATAAACATGATCACGACACTCACGTACCACCATATCGACAACTACGGTACGTCTCCGTTGTTCAAATGTACAAAATCTACGAGATTAATGCAGTGTACTGAATCAATAGAAATGTACTAATGTTTAAGAATGAAATTGTATTTCCGAAAAATACTTTGTTCGTATTAAAACACATGGTGTACCTAATGTTTGGTCTAACTCGCGTCTGGAAGACTTGGGACATCCGACATGTAATTGCAGGGGACAGCGTGCAATCAACCGCACACTTCGAAGACTAGAACAACCGGCGCGCGATGGAGACGCATCGTTGAGAGCGGGCGCGCGCTGTTGCCCAGTGAAGGCGCAACGAGGCGGGCGGGCGAGCGGAAGGGCCGACGAGGGCGCAAGTTAGGAAGATAGCGGCGACCGACCACAGGCGGGCGGGTGGGCATGGCTGGGCGGGGCGGACGGAACGGGGCCGGCAGAGCGGGGCGGAGCGTGGCGGGCGGGGCGGTGCGGAGCGGGGCGGGCGGGGCGGAGCGGGGCGGAGCGGGGCGGAGCGGGGCGGGGCGCAGCGGGGCGGGGCGGGGAGGAGCGGGGCGTGGCGGGGCGGGGCAGGGCAGGGCGGGCGGGGCGGGGCGGGCGGAGCGGGGCGGGGCTCTGCGGAGCGGGGCAGTTCGGGCGAGGCGGGGCTTGGCGGGGCGGGGCGAGGCGGAACGGGGCCGGCGGAGCGGGGCGGGGCGGAGCGAGGCGGGACGGGCGGGCGGGCGGGCGGGCGGGGCGGGGTGGGGCGGAGCGGGGCGGAGCGGAGCGGTGCGGGACCGAGCGGGGCGGGGCGGGGCGGGGGAACTGTGGCGCGGGGCGGCGGAGTGGAGCGGAGTGGAGCGGAGCGGGACCGGGCGGGCGCGCGGGCGGGCGGTTCCGTGAGGGGCCAACGATGGGGAGAACCGGGAATTAAGACTGTCGCATCTAATGAACGCCTGCCAGGGCGCAGGGAGCGCTGATTAAACAGCGCACGGCTGGATGGTAATAGCGCGTAGCGGCGAACGCGCCCGCGCGCCCAAGTAGCCGCTGCCCTCCGCCCGCCCACCGCGGCCGCCTTCGCCTCCGTCGCGGCCCCCGTCGTCGCCGACGGCAACTCGGTACTATCGCCCTTCCTGCCTTATCTACTGCCTGTTTCTCTGCCTCTGCCTTCACATCCAATTCCATCTCCACCTCCGCTTCCAACCCCACCTCCGCCTCTACCTTCACCTTCACCTCCACCTCCATCTTTACCTCCACCTTTACATCCACCTGCATCTTCACCTTTACCATAAACTCCACCTTCAACTTTTCCTCCACATTTATTTCCAGCTTTACCTTCACCTCCAGGTCTACCTCCACCATCGCCTCCACCTAGACCTTCGCCTCCGCCTCTGATTCCTCCTCCATCTTAACCTCCACCTCCAGATCTACCAGCACTTCCACCTTAACCCCCGCCTCTGACTGACTTCGCCTCTGCCTCCATCTCCACTTTCACCTTCACCTCCGTCTCCTCATCCGCCTCCACCTCCACTCCTACCTTCATCTTTGTCTCCGCCTCTACCTCCACCTCTACCTTCTACTTGTCCTCTGCCTCTTCCTCTCCCCGCCCACGCCTGCGCCCCCACCTCCTCCTTCACCGTCGCCTCCGCCCTTTCCCCCTCCATCACCGCATCCACCTTCACTTTAGACTTCATCTTTGCCCCTTCTTTCGTCTCCACCTCCACCTAGCTCTCCACATCCATCTCCACCCACCTCCTCCATCTCCTCCTCAGCATGGACCTCCTCCCCCGCCCCTCCCTTCCACCTCGTCTCTTCCACGATCAGCCCGATCACCTCTACCACTGCCATTCCCGCCTCCACCCTCCTCCTCCTCTTTTCGCATCCCGCCATCATCCCCGTCTCCACCCACGCCACTAGTCCGCCCCGCCCACCTCCGCCGGCGGGCCGGCCCGCTCGCCGCGGAAAGTATCATCGATCTTCATTACGCGGCGCCGTGTTCTGGCGGAAGCGCGCCGGCGCCTTCCACTGATCAGATATAACAGATTACGCGCCGCCCGCCCGCCCGCCCGCCCGCCGCGGCGAGGCGGCGACGGCACAGCCTGCGATGCGCCGCGCCGCGCCGCGCCAGAGACTTTCTCGGGCAGCGGGCGCGTACGTGGGCCTCTACGGTCGCACTGTGAAGGCTCGCTGCTGGTGGCGTAGACGTTGATCAATGTTCACATGAGGGGAAGGGTTGTTGCGATTTAATTGCGATTAGGGTAATAATCGATTATTTCGGATGATGAAACCGGGAGAGATGGCTTAGGGCGTTAACTGATGTCACTGCAGTCCCTCACAGGGAGATCCTAGTCCGAGTCCCGACTGTGGATTTTTGACACTAGTTGGTCAGCTAGGTCGAATTCAGTCGCTGTCTGGTGGAGAATTCTAGCGGCCAGCTTCTCTGATCGGTAGTTTTCCGTGGTTTCTCCGATCAATACCAGGCGAATGCCGGAGCAGTACCCCAACAAACGGACCTCAGACCGCGCGCGATGTTTCCTACCTCTTCCTTGTCCTATCCACTCCATTTACACTAATACGCACTGCACAAGCCGAGGGACTGGTCGGAAACTTAGAGCTTGTCCCGGCTGGAGCGGAGCACTGCTAGTAGGAGACACCTGGTTGGGAGAAACCCCGATAGTACCCCCCTAAAACCCCGACAGTAGGTCGGCGCCGGTTCTCACAATAAAGCAAGGGAAAAATCACCGCAGCCTCCCGAGCAAAAACATGAACTACACTTACAGGACCAGTGACCCTCGTGGTTCACGTGTCAGGAATCACTAAAACAATCAATCGAATGGTGAATAAAAAAATACACCGCTTGTATGTGAGCGGCAACGGTCACAATATGAAGACTTGGTCGTGGAGCTTGACCGTGACTCTTTAGTTCTGTTTCATTGCGTTAAGTGGACATAACAGTACAGTATTATGAAAAATATTTTAACACGCTGCGGAACACGGTTTCTCGTGTTGGTTTTGCGTCTGCAAACTGATTTTTCCTTCATTCTAAGCATTTTTAGCGTGCGAAACATTAAGATGCGTTCGCAAAACTTCTCGAAGCCAATGCGAGAAACCTTTCGCTCGTGGCATGTTAGGAAATAGCATAAGCAGTAAGTACGTGCGATGATTCGTGAACGCGCGTTATTCATATGTACCATTAATTTCTAGGTGTTTTGTCAATATCCAATACATTCATTATAAACAAGACTGATTATACGTCGGTAATGTCGCTTAAATAATTATTAGTAAATCTGATGCGCCGCTTTCAGCCACATTTCCCGTTTATGTGATAGTGTTATTTGTTTATTCAAATTTACCGTAAATATATATACTATTTTATATTTTAACATTATTATTATTATTATTATTATTATTATTATTATTATTCCTTAAAAATTCATAGGCATTCAAAGAAGAGCCGAGAGAGAAAAGCAGATGAAACAAGGGAAAAAATACTGGAAATAGCGGTCAATTGCCGCATGTTTCTCCGTCGTTTTCGAGAAAGGCTACGTAAGACTGCAGCCCACAAACATCCCTTAGATCGAGAATTTGCTTGAGAAAGAAGCTATTCGATACTCAGCGGCAAGCAACTTTCCTTCCTATGAGTACTATTTTTCGGGGCCTGTCGTTCTCGATGTCAACAATCGGATAGTGTAATACACGGTTAGCCTCCCGCTGAACACATCTAACACGAGCTCGCTCGCTCTAGTGACACATTGGACATTACGTTCCGGAGTGAAGCGGTACTGCATTTCCAATTCATCGAGTTTCTCAGTACAGATGTAGTAAGATTTTACTACCTTTACTCGCTGCCGAGAAAGGATCTAGTTTCCAATCCCTTCTTAGCGTTGCCATGACAACCCTCGCTTTAGGTTACCCTTTCCTCTATGAATCAGGAAGATTGATTCATTATCACCAGCGAGATTTGAGAGAGATTGAACGTTGATGTGATTGCTCGATGGCCCGTCACTGAGAAATTCTCTACCATCACTCCCGAACTCACAGCGCACAAACTTGCTCAAACTTGATTACCGGAGGAGATTTGATAGGGTGAATATTAGGGTAGCAGTAGTTTTGGCACTTCGAACATTGATTTTTACGTATTAAATGATCTTAAACAAACAGGGAGATCATTTCAAATATTTGGAATTGACAGATTTGCTACACAAATTGAGGGGTATCACACATGAAGCAACCAAGTCCAAAACTCCTTGTTTTGGAATATTTCACTAAGTTATTCTCTAAAACTGACGTTTTCTACTGGGAAATTTTCTTTCAGCAAATGCAACACATTGAACGATATAACAAGAAGAAAAAATAAATTCTTCACTACGCACGTCTATGATATGATGTTGTTGGTGCCTCCTGAAAAATCTGGAATTTCAAATAGTTTCGTTCTTGTTAGAAGCCATTCAATTGTATTGTACTATTTCATTATGTTTCATCCAATATACGAAGGTAAACATCCATTCTCAGATTTTAACAATCCGATGTCCACACACGAGAGCTATCGGCGGATTTTGAACGACCATTGGAAAAGGCTTCAGAAAACATACCTAAATAATCGCTTTTCGTATACAGCCAACGGATAAAAAGGGCTTGAAGATATAGGGAACGATCGATATTGTTACCAAGGACAAAAGTCTGGTTTCTTGAAGTGAAGTGTTAATGTACTTATTTGAGCTCATTTGGGCTCGGTCAACAAGTAACTTGTCTAGCATTTTCAGTGCTATGAGCGGCTTGGAGAATACGAAATACTATTCACGTTCACAAGTTACACCTAATTTTAAATTATATTTTCTTTTACTTAACTCTCTATAATTATGACAATGGTGCTTCGGATTATCTGCCGCTATCTGGAATAATGTAAAATCACACATCCACAACTGGAGCTGCCCAGGAAAAGCAAAAATGGATTCTATAGAGATGCATGTGACTGAAATGAGCAAAATGAAAGGAAAAGTTACTGATATAGAATTTCATTGCAAGAAATGAGATTCACGTCATTATGGAAAACAACATTTTAGAGATAAAGTTGCTTCCCCTACCATCTATGTAACTAATTTCCTTGGGCTATCTTCTGAAGTGGATATATTCTAAACTATATTTATGAAAACAAATACTTTGTCACATGTCTTAGAAATGTAATTTACTTGTGTAGTTAATTTTTTGAACTACGGTTTACTACTGAATCCCTCTAAACACAATAAAGCAGCTGTAAATACAATTTTGTCGAAAACTGTAAGAAGCATTTAAAATGTTTCTGCCCAAATATTCTTTGGCATCACTTTCTGAATAGAAAAATATAGATTTTTTTCTCCGTCGCTCGCAAGCAAAAATGTGAAATGAAAAATTGGGTGAATTGCGTTACAACGAACCCACAGAGAGGCCGCTCCGGGGCCCTGCAAGGTTCTTGACCCTGGCAACGGACGTGTGCAAATGAATTAACTACGGTAAGAATGCGAATCCCTATTACGTTGATAGAAAGCCTCTCTGATTTAAGAGAAGCAATGGCATTGGCTTTGAGAAAATAATCGGGTTTACTAAAACCCTGAACATTCTAAACAAATGGATATCAACTCAATTTGTTGTTAAGTAATTTAGCTATAGCGTGAGTAGCAGATTGCATGTCTTGGGACTGCTCCGCAATCTTCGTTGTCCCCTTGATAAAAAATTGCGTAACTTGATTGATTATGGGGTGGGCAAGCAGTAATGACTGGTTTGGAGAAGTCACGATGACAAGGGCGCTCATTGAAGTTGTGGAGTCCAGGGGCTTTCTAGCAGCAGCCTTCAGAAAGGAGAGCACTTTGTCAAGCCCCTGATCCCGCCCCACCGAATCACCCCCCCGCACCAACATGGCCCCTTGTTCTCATAAATCCCCATTTCTTGCTCCTCCCCGCCCCGTCCTGTCCCACCCCGTCCTGTCCCACCCCGTCCTCCCCGCCCCGTCCTCCGCCCCGTCATCCCCACCTCATCCTCCCCGCCTCATACTCCCCGCCTCATCCTCCCCGCCTCATCCTCCCCGCCTCATCTTCCCCACCTCATCTTCCCCACCTCATCTTCCCCACCTCATCCTTCCGGCCCCGTCCTCCCCGCCCGTCCTCCCCGCCCGTCCTCCCCGTCCGTCCTCCCCGCCCGTCCTCTCTGCCCGTCCTCCCCGCCCGTCCTCCCCGCCCGTTCTCCCCGCCCGTCCTCCTCGCCCGTCCTCCCCGCCCGTCCATCCCGCTCCGTCCTCCCCAGTCCGTCCTCCCCGCTACGTCCTCTCCGTTCCGTCCTCTCCGTTCCGTCCTCTCCGTCCCGTCCTCCCCGCCCGTTCTCCCCGCCCGTCCTCCCCGCCCGTCCTCCCCGCCCGTCCTCCCCGCCCGTCCTCCCCGCCCGTCCTCCCCGCCCGTCCTCCCCGCCCGTCCTCCTCGCCGCGTCCTCCTCGCCCACCCTTCCTGGCTCGTCCTTTCGCCCCGTCATTCCCGCCCTCCGACTCATCCGGCATCCTCTGCCCCGCTTCATTGCCCCACTGCACATTCCTGCCCTGCAATTCACACACGCATGGCCCTGCTCGACCGCACCAAGATGTCTCACCCCACTCCCACTGCCCTTTCCCTTCTCCTCTCCCATTCACCCTTTCCTTTACCCGGCCTCTCCACACCTCCCAACCCCAACCCCTCCCAGCCCCGCAGGCCCGCCCTCTCTCGGTCACGCCGCGCTCGTGAATTATGACAGCGCCGCTCCGCCTATCTTAGATCACTGTCCTGCTTTGTAGCGGAAAGTCATCAAACTGTGCGCTTCGCCTGTGATTAAGTCTCTGCAGGGGGACGCACTCCAGGGAGGCGACTCTGAGGGCGAGGTTGGAGGGGGGGGGGGGGGCTTTCCAATTACTATGACGACGTGCGAAGGCGTATCTTGATTATGACAGCGCGCACCATGGTGGAAGCACAGGCCACTGGGTACTGGCCTGCGGACCCTCTTCCTCTCGATAGACTCTCTAGATCGAGTTTCAAAGCCTTTTTCGCTCTTTGCGTTTAGTAAAAAGTTTCATCAAACACTTAACAAAAAATACTTGGATGTAATTTACACACTTATGGATTTTAAATATCCCATTTTCGCTCATGTGTCATCAGTTTTACACTCTTCATGATTTTATTTACAATAAATTCCACGATTTACCATTATGGTGGAGATTCATCTAAACGCCTAAAAATGTAACGAAACAATTTTCACGTTAACTCGAATAACTTCCAAACTATGTGCATAAGTAATTCTATCACCGCTTGTTCCTTTGCAAACAAACCTATTAAATACTTAGGAGTGCTTCTTAATAGCCAGCTGACATGCATGCCACGTATACAACCAATCACAAGTCCGCCCTTTCAAATTATCCGCTAATAAAAATAAAATCAGTTATCAGTACGGAGAATAGTCTATTATATAAGACTGCCTTTCATCCTCTTTTGACTTATGCATATGGAGTATGTTGCACCTGAATAAAAAATTCTCCGTCTTCTCCTTCACACATAATTTACAATCTGGAAAATCGTTCACACAGAGTAGAATTCAATTCATATTATGCATGATCTTCACTGTCTGGGCTGTCGACGTTTCGACCATCATGTCGTGATCTCAGGAAGACGACGACAATATTGTCGAAGCGTCGCCAACACAATCTTCGACGCGGCGTCACTCGGACAGCCAAGATCATGCACATGTCTGGCCGCGGAGCCTACGACTTCATCAATTTACATTACCCAAAGATAAATTCAAATCTCTCTTATAAAGTGTATGCTCTCGTAACTTTACTATAGTATTTTGTAACGTTTTATGATGAGTCTTCCCGATCTCAATATATATGACACTCGAAAGTATTTATTTATTTATTTAATAGGTAATTATTACAAACAAATTAGATTACTTGATCCTATGTGGCTAGGCCGAAGGCCTTTAAGCCATTACAATACCTACATCCTTTCGCGTTCTAATCTTTCGAATTCTGGTATTCACCCCAAATGGTCTCTCCATCGCATCAAAGCCGCGGAAAAGAGACCATAAGGTACGGCTCAGGAAAAAACCCCTGAAGGGGGAAAAACCTGCCGTCAGAAGCCGAGTACATTCTAATCTATCCGACGTTTATTTTAACTATTTATTTTCTGGCGCGGGCGTCCCGCCGTCTCCTTCCAGTGCTTGGCCTCCTCAGCACCTGAAATCAAACAGCGCCACAGAAGATCGTCCGCACCAGCGCCTCTGCCCTTACATTTTCGATCCCCCTTTCCCTTTACCCCCTAATGTGCTTATTACTATGCCAGTTTTATTTTATTTATTATATTGACCTGTTATTTACCAATTGACTACGACTTATGACTTATTTCTTAACTGTTTACTAACTTAACATAAAATTACTGATTAACTTACTTTTTGTTAGCTTATTGACTTATTAATTTCTCTCCAGTCTAGGCTCCGCTCAAGCTAACCAGTGCTGTTTTCCCACTCCCTAATTTCAGTTTCCCTAATGGTCCGAACCTTTCCTAAAAATGTTCCTAGTTCTTTCATAAATTTAGATCTTTTGTCACCTAAAATGTTTTGGCCGAGCGTTACGTTCCTGTTTAGGAAGTAGTAATTTCCCATTCCCATCCATTCTTTTCTCCATGTTTCGGTTGCACAGCAAATTAAGAGGATGTGGATCCAGTCTTCCCTATCACCGCAAAGCACACAGATGCCATTACCACTTGCGTCCTTTAGTCTACGCTGCATCCACCCCTCAACCCTGAACCAAGTGTATCCCCCTCTTGCGTCCTTTCCGAGAGTATGTACGTAACTTTCGCAACCCCATAACGGACTCGCATGGATTTGAGCTACCAGCGAACGTTTTTCAGCCGTTGCTGCCCAGATCTCTTGCCTTTTTATATCCGCAAGTCTATTGGAAATCAGCCTTTCTATCTCACGGGTTCCCCTATCTCCCACCATTTCCGGAGAGACGTCTCCCAACCCTGCGCGGTCAAGTAGCCGTTTAATTTTGTACGCCCAGTAGCGATGGTCGCTTCCCTGCCATTGCACTCTAAAGCACCTATGTATAAGTGTGTCGGCCTGTTCATCTGCTAATTTAATCCAGAGTTTAATAGGTTTCATTTTAAAATCTCTCCAAATTCCTATACTACCGACCTCTCTTAAGACTCCGGCATTTGCTGCGCACCTAGGAACTCCTAGAATTAATTTGCAATAATCTGTTTCGATGCTTTCTAATCGATCTATCCTATCCACTCCCCAGATTTCTGCTCCATAATTCATAGCTGGGAGAACTAACGATTTGAACATTGTATCGCATACTTTTACCGGCAATTCCGGAACCCTGCGCACTGCGCAAACGATTTCTTTGAGCGCAATTCTTCCTTTGCTGTGAGCCGTCAATATGTGGTTATTCCATCCCCCATTCATGGAAAATTTTGCACCAAGATATGTAAATGTTTTGACGCGGTCAATTTCTTCCCTAGCGTAGTACCATTTCTCTTTGCTACCCCAGATAAACCCATTCTTGAAGACTACTACTTTCGTTTTCTGAATATTTACTTTTAGTTCCCATGTCTCACTATACCTTTCTAGAATATTTAAACTCTTCTGTAAGCCCTCAATCGTCTCCGAGCATAAAACTAAATCATCAGCATATAGTAGTGCGGGAATTTTCAGGCCATCAATTACCGGAGCCGCTGTATCCGCTTCCTGTACCCACGTCAATAAATCATTTATAAACAAGATAAACAACAGCGGTGAAAGAGGACATCCCTGTCTTACTCCTACTGTCGATTTTATTTTTTGCGTCGTACTTCCGTCACCGCACCTGACGCAGAAATTTACTTCCCTATACATGCTCTGCAACACTTTTAAAACTTTACGTGAGACGCCTAGCTCATTTAGTTTTTGCCATAAAGCTTCCCTATTGATAGAGTCAAAAGCCTTTTCAAAATCCACAAAACTGCAATATAAGTGGCCCCGTTTACGCGCAAGCGCCTGTTTTACTAGGGTATCTAACACAAATATATTGTCGGTTGTCGCGAAGCCCCTCCTAAAGCCTGCTTGCAATTCTGATATTTTACCGTACTTTTCCGCCCATTCACTCAGTCGCCCGTTGAGTATTTTACAGAACAGTTTGCTCAGCGCTGGCAAAAGACTAATTCCGCGATAATTTTGTGGGCAATTCGCATCCCCTTTATTCTTAAAAATCGGTTGGAGGATAGCTGTACTCCACGTTTCTGGATACGAGCCGGAATCAGCAATTGCATTAAATAACTTCATAATACTCTCTGGGTCTATTTGCCACAATTCCGAAATAAATTTTGTCGGAATGCCGTCCGCGCCGCCTGCCTTCTTTCGCCTTTCTAAGTTCATTGTTTGCGTTTCCAGAGAGCTATCCTCTCGCGCCCAGCCTGCCGAGTTAAGAATACCCTGTACAAATTCCTGTCGCTTTTCCTCTTTCCATACAAACTGTTGTCTTCCTATTGTCAAGTTCGTTGCTCCTGCCCGCTCCCCTGCCGATGGCAGTGCAGAAGCATTTACTGCTAAATGCACGCACACAGGCAAATGATCAGATTCTGCCCGTAATTCGATCCCAAAATCTAATAAATTGTGTATTCTTTCCTGCGACAACAGCGTAATCTATTACACTACCTCCATTCCCACTAATAAAAGTTAGTTCCCCTTCTGTATCCCGTCCATAGTTGCCATTTAAGATTTCGAGATTAAATCTTTCGCATAATTCTAGCAATTCCTGCCCATCATTATTGATGACCGAGTCTTTGCTTTTTCTGGAATTCGCTCTCGCTTCTTGCCGGTCGAATTCCGAAAAAACTTCCTGCTCATTGCCAATTCGAGCATTCATGTCCCCTAACACTAGTAAATTAGTTCTCGGGTACCTCAGCTTTAACGTATCTAGGAAATCATTGATTTCGCCGAAGGATTCTGGAGTGTAATAACGCGAACCCTGTGGGTGACGGTATATAAACACCATGGCAATATCTACATTATGCATTACTAGTCTAATACAAAGGAAATTGTCTGAGTTGGTCTTAATTTCATTAATAAACTGAATTAAGCTAGTCCGAAAAACGCACGCCACACCACCCGGGTACCGACCCCTTTCTCCTCTGCGTTTTTTATTTTTGCATATGGCTGTAAAACCAGACACAGTTAACATTTCACCCTCCTTCCACCAAGTTTCAACGAGACCAATTACATCAAACGTGTTAATGTAGCCATGGAAGTCTTGATTACCGAGCTTAGTGCCTAGACCTTTGATGTTCCAACGCCCTATTCTTAAAACCTATTCTTGCCTATTTGGTGAAATGTTGGGCTCCGACTCACCGCGAGCTTCCTGCTGCTGCATGTTGGCTGCCATCGCCCTCGTACGCGGACCTCGCTCCACGCTTTCGACCGCGACCCGCCCGGCACTCGACGAGTGCCGTGAGCTCCTCCGGGATCGCGAGCGCGACCGCCGGCGCGAACGTGACCGCGATTGCCTCCGCCTCGATGCCGCGGGGTCAGAGGTAGCCCGCGCCGCCCCCGAACGAGGTGCAGCTGCCGGTGCGACCGTGGTCCCGGCCACGGGCGCGCGCGGGGGCGGCCGTGAGCAGGCGCCCGATTGCTCGGAAGGGGTGTCCGCCCTCCTGGAGTTCTGCCCCCTCGCAGAGTTTACGGGGCCCCGCCGCCCAGCCCCCTCCCAAGCCCGTGGACGGGCCGCCAGCTCGCCCAGGTCGAAGCTGCGCCCTGCCACGACAAGCTCGTCGAAACGAATCGACGCCTTCCTCCCGCTCGCTTTCGCCTCCTGCAAATGCGGAATTAACGCCTTACGCGTTTGTCGCACTGCCCAGCTCAAGTCCTCTCGGACGCGCACCATGCTATTCTGGGAGAATGCATTTTTCCGAATCAGCCCATGACTCGTTCCGCTGCTCTGGGATGCCAGTAACAATGATATTGTTACGACGCGATTGGTTTTCAAGGTAATCCACCTTGCGCACCAGCCGCTCGTTGGCCGTCTGCAACGATTGCACTGTCGCCTCTGCCGACGTGACCCTAACCTGTAATATATCGATCCTATCAATCATCTCCTTATGGTTCCTGTTCAAAATGTCGATGATCTCGGCGTTAGTGGGGGGGCCGGGATTCAGCTCCACCCCACCGATCGCCAATAGCACCGCCATCACAGCCGCGCCCAGCACGCTCGCAAGTAGCCCCAGCCCCTGCGCTGTGCCCCGGGCACCGCCACCGCCCGGCAGGTAGCCCCTCACCCAACGGCCGATAGCCGCCCGCCACTGTTCTGTCGAGACCATCCTGCAGCAGGTAGCAAACACGTCCGCCCTGCTCGGTGTCTGGAGTGAGACTGGCACTCGAAAGTAAAAAAAAAATGAGGTCTCCAGAAGAAGTTACCTCACACTGACTGACACTAGTATAAAATTAGAGCTAATAATAATAGTAGTTATGTTGCTCAAGCTTGTGAATGTGATTCGGTATTCTATTATTGTTTTTAGTATTGTTATTATTGTCACTGTTATTATTTTCATTAAATAAATATGACATACTCAATATCTTTATTAATATTGCAAGACAAAAATCTACTTTTCCAACTCACAACATATGTATCTTTATTTCATTTGTTTAAAAACGATTTGAAATGACATGTCTTGATATGTGAGACGTCCGTCAAAATCTTCGATTGCCTTCTTCGCAATTGATACGTTTTGTAGTTGTTAACAGGTTTTAGAAGATTGGGAGAGCAAAAAAATATTGTTACTGAAAAAATCTTCTTTGCCCACCACTTAGAGAATAATACTTGGAATATTTTCATTAAAAATCAAATATCTAAATTAAACTTTTATTACTTACACATTATTGCCTTTTATTGCCGAGAAAAAATAGTGTTTATTAATATTTCAGATTCTCTGTTATCCAGTATACCGAAATGTTTGCCGAATTAACGCGTAATGTTTTTCTTATATAACACATTTATTAATTTGCGTGCATTTCATTCCCTTGAAGTTGTATCTTGTAAACACGAGAATTTTGTAAAAGCAATATATTATCGATTTAAAAGATATAAAAAGGCGATTTTATATTTATACTGCCACCGAATTTCGGAAATAATCATTTCGAAATAATAGCAATCAACCTTTATTTACAGTTGTAGTTCCCAGTACCTCAACTTCAAGGACTAAATACCTTTTTTAATTCAAGAAAAATTAATGTTATTTAATAATGTTATTCTCAAATGCATTACCAAAAGCAATATGTCTTGCATCATGGTATTCTCAAGAAGAGTCTCTATCAGCTTGACACTCCCGAACGCCTCGGTACAACTGCATGATAACTCTTGGACCACATACAGTACTTTCTAATTAGTGCTTAACACAAGCTAAAATAATACAACTTAGAAATTTAAACGGCGAGTGTGGGTCCGATTTGACGTAGTTACTCACGCTTCCCGTTCTCTGTTGCGCGCGGCGATGGTGTAACGGTTAGCGTATCGGACTGTTATACCCAAGCCGTGGATTTTTAAGGGCGAAAAAAATCCTTCGTACTCCTTCCTTCGGAGGGGAAGTAAAGCCGGCTGTCCCATGTTAGTAGATTTACTTGCATGTAAAAGATCCTCAAGCCGAAATGACGTCTCTGAGCAAAATTCAAATCGCCTGTTTCTCGCCCAAGAAATACCTCCTTTCTCCGCTAGTGGGTGAAAGGAGCGTAGCGAAATTTGCGTGGTCAGACGGAAGAGCGGGCCTGATGGCCCGAGTCTCGCCACGTAAAATAAGGCATCACTTCAATTCAAATAAGAAGTGCCTGTAAAGAAGATTCGCTTCCTACTGCCGTTTCTTCTTCTTTTTTTTTTTTCTAGAAGGACGGTGGCACGTTCGTCTCACTTGGTCTTGGAGTAATGTGAGTTGACAGAGCTCTACGATTCTCTTTCCAAGGTAACTTATAAGACTCGCGGAAGTTAGAGTTTCCTCCCGCAGAGATGCGTGCAAAGTAGACGGCGACTTCTGCCGGCGGGTCCCCGAGCAAACAAGCTCGGTTGCCCGCAAGACGCCGCTGCCACATCTAAGGCAATGTCGCACTACTCCCCGATGAAAAGTGCAGTTTGAGAGTAGACAGCCAAAAGTTCGTCACGCTGAATAGCAAACAGTGAGGATCAATATTTAACAATCCGCCTCTCAGCAGTCGTTTTGAGAAGAAAACTGGCTTGGATGATGATGTGGCAGGTTACAGTTATTTTATTGCAGGAAAGTTTTGAATTTTTTTTTTTTTGTTATTTAGGGTCGCATCAACCCCTAGGTCCTTAGCGACCACTATTGCTTGTAACAGTATGGTAACTGTGAGGATGACACGATACAATGATGATATGGGGTGAAAGGACGAACTCAATACAACCATGCCCGAGACGGGACTCGAATCCGCGATCCTTCGGTTCGAGATCGCTACGGCACTACTGCCTTAGCAAACTCGGCCACCGCATCGGCATTGTATTGTTGAGTATTTACGTTTGTACGCAATTGTGAATTTCAACTTGGGATAATAGTTTCCTCAAGATTGTTATATTTTGCGCTTTTCCAATCCTGTCTTTTCTTTTTCGGAAAAATGATTTCTTCGTGTTCAACTTAGTTTTTCAAAAATTCTGAAGTGTTTCGACATTTTTCTTGAAACTTTTCGCAAATATGGTAAGTAGAAGGATCAATCTCGAATTGTGAGCTTCCTGCAAGATAAATGCATTTTCCGTCGTGCCACCATCATTCTGTATCGTCATGCCAAAATTCTTCCCTACGCATTCTCGATTACAGCAAATTTGTTTATGGAAGATCCCTTTCATTTCATCGGCTGAGAGCATACTTTTCTGGGCGAGGATACCCTCTTCACTCTACCTTCCCCCTCTCACGCGAAACAACGCGCGGAAGTTTTAATGGATTTTCGTGAAATTGGCTTGAGGGAGTTTCGAAAAAATTTACCACCATCTGCCCGTACATCGAACCTACTTTATTAATTCATTCAATAAAATCGATTAAATAAACGCCATTTATTTTCTGCCATGTACTGGCTTGTCTACCCCATCGTTGTTGATTGCAAACGTTAAAGAGTTGACTCTATTTGGGCATCGGCCATCGACTTCATTAGTAGCCCAATTGTGTACTTATTGTATTGACTGTTATTTAATACAAACTAATGAAAGGTTTTGTTGGAGTTGAATAAACGCAATGGATAATATGATATGTGCGGTTCTTATTTGTGGTGAAATTAGTATGAACTTCAGATTTAGTTTGGTTTCACTGTCGACAGAGAAGATTCTGTGTTGGGTAACTCGGCGACAATTGACTTAAACGACAATTGCAGAAATGTTTCAGATAAATATTTATGAACAAATCTACAATAAGTATACGCACTATCTGACACAGACTGCCAAAAATTGTTAATTAAAAGGCAAAAAGTTGCATCATTGCAGAAAGAATGGTGTCTTCATGTCAGGAAAATCTGACCTTATCATTTGGGTGGAAAAATTGTTAGTGAATTTGTTGAACATGTACCGTCAACTTGTTTTGCCTATTACTGCTAAGTTATAACTCTAATTATTTTATTACTATTATAAATTTTATTATAGGAAAGTAATCAAACCCGGGCCTGGTTCCTAATGCGATCCCCTTGATTTACAGCTCTGCAGAGTGATGATGCCTGTTGGAAACGTACTAAAATTGTAGTTCTTTGCAAGACAGCAGTCCAGTCAAACGGTTGTCTTTACTTGTCGGACAGCCTACGAATTGTGGGAACAGCGAAAAACAAAGTTTTTCACGTACTTATGCGCAGTTGTCTACGTTTGCTACTTCATCGGTAAGTTTTCTAACAATTACATTATTTTTAAGAGGACATTACCAAGTTTTTACATAGGTTAATGTATTCTATTTTACTTGTCTTGTAAAAATGTTATTGGCATTTGAAATATAAACACGCTGGTGCCGAACTCTAGCACCCCAAAGGTTCCTCCCCCAGCCTCCCTATTTTTCATTTTGTATAATAAACAATTAATTTAGGTATTTGGCACTCCTTATACCTTAGGAGTCTAATAAAAATCAAGTGCCTACTCTGAAGCCTGTCTGTTCGAGAGGTCAGGAAGAAAAGGTCAAGAGACAATTTCAGTATTTAATTCGAAGAAAGAGAGATTTAAGAGAAAACTGAAGTTAAACAAAAGAAAAAGTATGATTCCACCTCCAGCGAGTAATCGAACGACATGCCCTCTGGCTGTCCCGAATTGGAAGCTCTTCCAGAGCTCTTCCAGGAATATCTTCCCTCCCAGACGACGATGATGTAGAGTGCATGTTTGCGGTGCAGAATTATTAGAAGACTTTAGAACTACGGGGGATGTGCCTACAATGTTCACTCCGGGCTCTTGTAGAATGTGCGGGGGCGAAAAAGATGCTCATACGCGACTTTTTTTGCACCTGAATATATAATTTATTTATTTATTTATTTTATTTAATAGGTGATTATTACAAACAAATTAGCATACTTGATCCTATGTGGCTAGGCCGAAGGCCTTTAAGCCATTACAATACCTACATCCTTTCGCCTGAATATATAAGAGATGTGCAAGACATATAAGACAATTTCTTATGTATAAGACATTGTATTCGAATTTTTATAAAATGACATTGACTTCAATCTATTCGCAGATTTTATAAATTATTATAACGTTTGCGGAGGGCTCACATTAGGAAACCTTTTTTAATAATCTACAACATCTAGTGATTACGAAAATATTATTTTATTTTTCAACCACTTGACTAATAATTTTAAATACAAAACAACATTTGTATCACTAAGAAAGATATGCATTTCAAATATTTTGATTAATTGGCGCAGAAAACTTGATTTTGAAATATTCGGAAACAAAATCGGGGCCCGTTTTTGCGTACTTTCTCTACTACTCTATTGTCTGGGGTTGCCCGAGTTTTTATCACAATGATAAACCAACGTTTCCCACTCCACTCCACCCCACCCCAATTTCAACACCAGCACCCGCCTTGCTCAGGAACTACCGTGCGCCCCGTGTGACCTACCCCCCTCCCATCTCCCCCCACTCCCTTCATCCCCCCACCTTCCATTCCGCCTACTGCGCTCGCCCCCACTGACCAACCTCGTCCGGAAACTATGCAGCTGCCTTTGATGCATTGCAAGTTGCATCGTTTCCAGTAACACAAATAATTGTGGGTGGTAACCAAAATCAGGATAGCAATTTGGGATCGCGAAATCATCCCCCTATGTTTTTCTTGACTGCTTAGAAGTGTTTGTGCAAAATTTGATAGAAAACACTTCAGGAGGTTCAAACGTTTTTGTAGAATTTGGAAGTTTGTGATGGGGTAAAAGTATGTGGTGTGTGTGTATGTGTGTGTGTATGTGTGTGTATGTGTGTGTATGTGTGTGTGTGTGTGTGTGTGTGTGTGCGCGCGCGCGCGCACACGTTCGATTTCTGTCGACAAGACAAACTATTTGTAGCCAATTTCCTCCAGGATATTCTAGATGAATTCTAAAGTAACACGTTTTCATGGTTGCAATGCCCCTACTTTGATGAAATGCTGTGACATACTGCGTACTTTTACCTCGTTTTTTTTTTTCTTTTTTCTTTTTTTTTCTGGCATAACATGAATTGTTACGACTTGATTTATCAGACTCATGATTACTAAATGAAAATTTTTAAAGAAATAAAAACTGAAACATCAATTTAATCGAGACTTTTTCATGTAACGCCCGTTTGTATTTTTATTTTTTCTACGCCCAAGAATGGAGAAGCCGGGTGAATGTAACGTTTAAAAATTCCTTTTTGTTATGAACTTCCAAAGCGCAAATAAACATTTTTAATATGAAAATATCCACCGGAGACACCCTGCTAAATCGGTATATTGATTTTCATTAAATACCCTCCTTTCATTTATGTTAACAAATTCAGATCATTACTGTTCGTCGTTCATTGTGTTATACAGAATTATCAATAATTTCTTTATGTATCGCATAAATTTAAAAAAAAAGCTTAGGCTTCATTTTATTCTTCAAAGAACTTTCATCAACGCCCACGCAAGGTGCGTTGCGCGCCGACCTTAGCCATAGCGGTTCCAGTTTGTCCAAAGCCGAGCGAGACGTGGAGTATCCGAGCCACCTGTTCCCTTGAATTGAATTGAATTGAATTAATGCCTCATTTTACGTGGCGAGACTCAGGCCATTAGGCCTGCTCTTCCGTCTGACCACGTAAATATGGCTACGCTCCTTTCACCAACTAGCAGAGAAAGGAGGTATTTCTTGGGCGAGAAACAGGCGATTTGAATTTAGCTCAGAGGCGTCATTTAGGCTTGAGAATCTTTTACATGCAAGTAAATCTACTAACATGGGACAGCCGGCTTTACTTCCCCTCCGAAGGAAGGAGTACGAAGGATTTTTTTCGCCCTTAAAAATCCACGGCTTGGGTATAAAAGTCCGATACGCTAATCGTTACACCATCGCCGCGCAACAGAGAACGGGAAGCGTGAGTAACTACGTCAAATCGGACCCACACTCGCCGTTTTAATTTCTAAGTTGTATTATTTTAGCTTGGGTTAAGCACTAATTAGATAGTACTGTATGTGGTCCAAGAGTACGTACGGCGTACGAAGGATTTTTTCGCCCTGAAAAATCCACGGCTTCGATCGGGTTTGAACCCGCCAACTTGGGTACAACAGTCCGAAACGCTAACCGTTACACCATCGCCGCTGCTTCCCTTGGCAGCGCTCGTCCGTTTGCGAGGGCGGGCGCGAGGGCGGGCGCGAGGGCGGGCGCGTGGGCGGAGCGGCTAACGAGCGTGTCCTCATGAGGACGCCGCCGCAAGTGTCAAACGCTGCCGGTGCTGCGGTCGCGCCCTGGGGAATAACGACTGCGGCCGCCCCACCGCCTCCCCCGCCGCCCTTTGTCCTCGGTTGCCCCTACAAGGCGACCGCCCGTGTTTGGCTGAGGCGATTGAAACTTTGGGTCGTCGTTGGTCCGCACAAGCTTTTGCAATATAAATCAAATAAAATTGTGAAATCAATTAAAAACTACTAAACAACGCGTATCGTTGGTGCACTAAAAATTAACGAATATTTTCCAATCGCGAGTTCTAATATAATTGGCATTTTTTCTGCTTTGATATTTTTAAGCAAGGATATTAATAATAATGTCTACAATTCGTATCTAAGAAACGTATAATGTTAGCATAATATAACGTATATTATGCTATTGTAAAGGAAATAATCCCCACAAAAGTTAAACTTTTGTGGAGATTATTTCCTTTACAATACCATGGATTACCACAAGATATCTGCTACCACCACGGAATATATGGAATGTATATTATACTATTCATGTTTTCTGGCGCGTCAACTGCTGTGTCATTTATCCCGTTTGTGTAGTGAATGTATTATCTGGGACTGTGGCGTTGTTCTTCCATAATTGTATGATGACATTCGGCATTGACGTACATGCCGGATTGCGTGTTTTCCCTCTCCAGGTATCACCATCTAGTTGGAAACTGCCCGAGCTGGGACAAGATCTAAACTGCCGACTGGTTCCTCGATAGTATGTGAGTGCGTGTGTAAGTAAGAGGTGACGGTAGGACAAGAAAGAGAGGAAGGAAAGATCGCGCGCGGTCCGTGGCCCATTTATGTGGGTACTGCTCCGGCATTCACCTAGTAGTTATGGGAGAAACCACGGACAACTACCGATCAGAGCAGCTGGCCGCTACAATGCTCGAGGCAGTGGCTGAATTCGGCCCAGCTATGTAGCTATTTCTCCACCGTCGGGACTCGAACCCTAGAACCACCTGGTCGGTACACCTGTATGTTGAGTCGCAACACAGCCTCTGAACTAAACTCAGCAATATTTGAAAGAAATGTTGATATCATAATTATTTATCTCTTCATTGAAAAGTGTAATGCTTGAGAAGCATTAATTTTGAATTTAAAATATATTTTAGTTGAACATAAATCTAATTGCCATGCGTTTTATGGGTAACTTTATATTTGTGTTTAATTGAAAGAATTCTATGGCCAATGGGAATTATATGACCAAGTACTAGATATATGCTACATGTTGTTGTCGGCTACTAATTACACACGATGACGCAGTTGGCCTTCGATTTCCATGCCACATCCGTAAAGTGAAAATTTGGATTACTGGAAACCACAACCCCTGGATCGTATAGTGCGGTTGCGTCCGCAACCAGTTGCGGTATCTCGACAGCCTCGTGTTCATTGTTAAACAATAATAGCAGAATCTTTAGAAGAGATCTCTAGTTTAGAGCATTTCATATAGGAAGTAATTATATGTTTTCAATACAACTTGAATTAACAGCCATTTCTAACCAACGCTCGGGTATCATCGTCAGGTTGCTAACATAATCTTCCAAATTCAGCGTGCCATCTCCTCACAATCCAATGCACGTGGACGGTGCCGAATGCCTTTCAAACACGGACCCACGAAACATGAATATTGGCTGCCCAAAGTGTGAGAGGAAGTAATTTAATAAATGAGGGAACAAGATTGTTCCACGGTTTCCTTAACAGGGCACGGCAATGAGAGATTTTTGTCGAAAAATCGCCGATTTCCGACGCACGATTACAATGTACTCTCTTCTTACGAAGTAAGGGCGAGAAAGTAAAACGGCACGAGTGTAAACAGCTCACCTTATTACCAGTTTCCACTTTCCCCTTTCCACATTTTCCACTTTCTAATGTGACTGGTATCGCTCCTTCCTTAGTCGTGAGCTACGACCTATTTCGGACGCTCCTTCTTACTCATTAAAATTGCACTTTTCAAGAAGATTAGATTAAAGTGGGGTAATTCATCGTGTTGTTACCACCCTTACCCGCTTACGAATTTGAAGGAACGAAATAATAAGCTTCTTTTCTATCAGTTGAAAGCGATTTACTTTTAAAAGATAATAGAAAACACGTATTTTATTTCATTCATTACACAAGAATCACATCCTCCTAGATCGTAGAATAAACTTGAAAACAAGTAAAATTGTAGTTAACACACAAGAAGCTGTTGTTTCTCCGTTGGCTCGAAAAATGCTTTAACTTTATAGAAAGAAACTGCATATGTACGTCTTGAAACTAAAGTTTGTTCGGTAAAGAAACATATTTTAACTTATATAAACGAAAGTACCAAATTCATCTAACGTAACATATTAAGGATAGGATATTACATTTTTATCACTAATGCACATAGCAGTAATTTTTTTTAAATAACGGATTGGATGTTGTGGTAATAGTAAATTGTTTTTATTGTATATTTATAAAGAAAATTTCAAAATGCGTTTCTAATTTCTTGAATAGAGTAATCATATTATATTCCACATAAAAGTATGTGTCTTCCGATTTTACCGTGGTCGTCGATGTGTGTTAAATCATTTTCAACAGTGAAACCCCGCATGGTTAGCATGGCCACAATCCTTGCAATTATAGTGTCTTTTCAAAATATATAAATGTTTATAATTGGACAGTCTTTTAAATTATTGGAGAAATCAGAATAATGGCACATTATATAAATTCTTTAATTCGTTAATGTATGCTACTGAAGAAACCTTTTTATGTAGAACAATCATTGCGTCCTGAGTATTCGCGTTTCGCGAACAGTTGTGTTCGCTCGAACACTTCATGCAAGAGTTTCTGATAGCATGGGTAATTTATTTCGGCTCATTTGATTCTAATTTGTTACTATATCACAGTGCTTGCATTGCCGTGATATCGAACATTTATTTCAGTTCACTGAGTCATAATTTGATATTAAACTACAATATGAATATTCACTATCTTAATTGCGTTGCACATAAAGCCAATTTATTTTAACAAAAACGTTTATGCAGTAAAATATCCATCAGAATGAATAACATCCAACCTGATTTCATCGCTAACTACGTACAAATGATACTGTTGTAGATTCATACATAATGTAAAATGTTATTTCCGTTCAGGATAAGTTACGCCGCTGAGAATTATTTACTTCGTATGATATGTGCAAATCACGCGTTATCTCCATTAGAGATATTCTTGACTTTGAATAATGTTTTACAGTGAGTTTTATTTATTTTCAGGGCATGCATGCTTTTCAGATTACATCCCACGGTTTCATTAAAAAAGGCCTGTTATTCGAAGTTATAAAAACGTCCATAAAAGTATGTCAATATAATGGCTATTTCTGTACACCTTCTTTAATATTATATATTCAGAATAATGATATATTAATGAGGATATAATAACGAATAATATATTAAGGAAATGAAACAGATTCTAATTCAACAACGATTTCATTGCTTCTTTACAATCCATGAGCTGTGTCTACTCAAAAGTTTCTCTTGGAGTGTGGATGAATGACTAGACTTAGCTCTCTCCAACATAACAGCATTAAATACCTTAAGAAACACTTAATTACTGCTTCAAGCCACACACTATCTATTATCTATCTTCATGTGGCTCGATTTTTAATTAAATTAATCCACCTAGCGAAAAAAGCCTAACAAATAATTTAGAAATTAAAAATAATGAATGAATAAATAAAAAAGTATTAAATGTTACTATTGGTTTTACTCGTAATAAAAAATCTTCAAGATGTTGCAGTTTAATGAGTTTAATTTTTACAGATATCATTTATGTACTCAGATATCATTATGTGAGTAAATTAAATGATTCGAGTTTTGGAACATTCGAGAGAAATCAAGAAATTCAGCGAATCTGTGATTCAGACACGAAATACATTAAATAAAAAATGGTCTTGAAGTCCAAAAAATGTTTTAAATTTAATATTTCTTACTCTTTTAGGTGTTGCAGATTCTCAACGATCTTCCATGAATCTCGCAAATTCCTTTCATCATTCACTTACCTGCAACAAAGAAAATGTTCATTTACATGTTAGAAAAAGTAAGCAACAGAAAACCAGAGTTTTATTATAAAATGAGTAAACACACACATCGTACTTAACATCACATGATAAAGTTTTGAGAAAAATGTAAATATATTATTTTTTAATTATCTAGTCTTAATTAGTTCTGGATCTCTATTAATATATAAAAACTGAAATGTATAGTAACATAAAATTAGAAGACAGCATCTGGTTCTCTGTATCCGGAAAAAACTACAGTGATGTATGTTATACAGTGCAGACAGTTACATAAACTCTCTAAGTGATGACCCTACGAAAACAAATTTCTCCTTTGTCACTTGAGATATAAACCTTCTCCGGAGGAAAAATAATCAAATATATACAGGAATTCACGAAGAAATTTATATCTGAATTTTACATTTTTCCGTGAAGTGGACTACGCTTACGGAAATTGCGCATAAGGGAGAATGCCAGAAATTATGGTAAAAATTAAATGCAAATTACGGGAAGTTAATTACTAAATTATTGTATGAAATCTACACAATTTCAATTTTTTTCAGAACTTAAACAATATTTTTCTAATATCGTTATGACATGCATAACGCTCCAATTTAAAACGAGTTATGGATTTTCTGTTCATACGTGTCATAAACATGAATGAAAACATTTTTCTAATATTCAACCGCACGACAAGATAACAGCTGAGGAGCAAATACGTGCTTAAAACAAGTGAATTTTATTTTTAAATTCTTCGTAAATCACACTAAATATTTTCAAAACTACGCTGTACGATATAATACATCCACAGGGCGTGTTCCCCTTACCGCAAGTAACTGAGAAGCCACAATGAATTGCTGAGCCAGAAGGATTTATAACAAAAGTCGGATTCATGGTTCGGAGAGAAAAGACAAGTTGTGCGATAATTGCCCACAAACGGCATCGTGAACTAGCTTTCGTAGGAACATTTCCTCCGTGGCTGGCAGCTGGCCGCAATCAAGCCCAAACGATTCATTCCGCTCGCCTTTACTGCACAGCCAGCCCAGCGCAGGTCCGCTCAGCTCCCCCTTCCCCGCCCTTCCTCGCCCTCCCCCCCCGCCACACCCCACCACGCCCCGCCCTTCCCCGCCCTTCCCCTCCCTTCCCCTCTCCGCCACACCCCACCACGCCCCGCCCTTCCCCTCCCTTCCCCTCCCCGACACACTCCACCACGCCCATCCCCTCCCCTCCCATCCCCTCCCCGCCACGCCCCGCCCTTCCCCGCCCTACCCTCCCCCGCCCTTCCCCTCCCCACCACACCCACCACGCCCCGCCCTTCCCCTCCCTTCCCCTCCCCGCCACACCCCACCACGCCTCGTCCTTCCCCGCCCTGACCCGCCCTGCCCCGTCCCGTCCACCGTGCCTCTCCCCGGCCAGCCCCAAACCTCTCCGCCCCACCCCACTTCGCGCCACCCCGTTCCACCCCGCTCCGCCCCGCTCCACCTCGCTCCGCCCCGCTCCACCTCGCTCCGCCCCGCTCCACCTCGCTCCGCCCCGCTCCACCTCGCTCCGCCCCGCTCCATCTCGCTCCGCCCCGCTCCACCTCGCTCCGCCCCGCTCCACTCCGCTCCGCCCCGTTCTGCTCCGCCCCGCCCCGCTCCGCCCAGCCCCGCCCCACTCCGCTCCACCCCAACCCGCTCCGCGCCGCCTCGCCCCGCTCCGTCCCGCCCACCTCCTCCCTTCCCCGCCACGCCCGCTTTTCTGCGGCTCTTCCTGCCGGGCGCCGCCCCTCCCCGCCCGCGTCGAAGCCAGCGGCGCCGTTCCTCTTCGGCGGCGCCATTTCGCGCGATGCGAAATCTATCGCGACGCCCGACGCGCAAATCCGCGCGGACAGCGCAGGCGGAACCGCCCGTAAAACACGCTCGCCACATTCCCCCTCGCCCCGCCCCGCCCCCTCCGCATCGCCCCCACCCCTTCGCCCCGCCCACGCCGCTCCGCGACGCACGGAACCACCCCGCCCAGCTCCTCGTCGCCCTTGCTCGCCCGCACAACGCCTCGCTGTGCCTCGTCCTGCCGCGCCCTACATCACATCCCCCTCACGTCACAATTCCTGAAGGTTTTCACCTCTCCTCCCCACTCTGCCTCACTCGTATCATTTGTGTCCCAGTCGTTACCGCTTCTTTTCACTCCGTTCTTTCTGTCTCCTTGAGCCTCCTGTATCACACTCGTCCATGCTTCGTTACAATGGTCCCCGCTACGTCACACTGGCCCAGCTACGTCCCCTGGCCCCCGTTTCATGCTCTCGCCCCCACCTCGTCACACTGGTCACTGTTGCGACACATTCATGTCCGTTACACAAGACTCATCCCCGGAACATCACACTGGTCACGTTATGTTACACTTACTCCCCGTTACGTAGCACTCATTCTTGCTACGTCACACTTGCTCCCGCGACATCATATTTTTCTCCTTTACATTACATAGTTCGCGTTCGCTACAACGTACAAATACTCGTACTCGCTAAACACTGGTTCATCGCTACGACACTCGTGCTTGTTATAACCCCACTCGTCTCCTCCCTTCGTTACGTACCAATCACTGATCTGTCCTTCCCGACATGCTTCCTGTCTTGCACCAATCTGCAGACCGGGAGGTCCTAGGTTCGAGTCTCGACGGTGGAAGGATTGTCGACACCGGCCAGTAGCTAGGTAGAGTAGCTAGGTAGAGTTCTGTAGCTAGGTAGTGTTCTGTAGCTAGGTAGAGTAGCTAGGTAGAGTTCTGTAGCTAGGTAGAGTAGCTAGGTAGAGTTCTGTAGCTAGGTAGAGTAGCTAGGTAGAGTTCTGTAGCTAGGTAGAGTAGCTAGGTAGAGTTCTGTTGTCTGGAGGGGAATTCTAGCGGTCGACCGCTCTGATCAGTAGTTTTCCGAGGTTTCTCCTATCGACACCAGGCGCATGCTGGAGCAGTACCCTAACCTGGCCACGGACCGCGCGCTATCTTTCCTTCCCATTCCTTGTCACATCGTTGGACTTACTTACCCACACTTACACTTGCATGTAGAACACTACTACACATGCCAGGAGACCGGTCGAAAGCTTGGAGCTTAGTCCCGACTGAGGTGATGCCCTGCTGGTGGGAGGTACCTGGTTGGGGAAATCACCGCTAGCCGACAGAATGTCAGTGCCGGATCTCGCTGTTCACCAGGGAAAGATCACCGCGACCTCCCGAGCAAAAAGTATTCACTACACTTATGGGAGTAGTGACCTTCGCCGTTGACGCGCCTGGAATCACCAATCACCAATCAATCAATCAAATAATCAATCAAACAATCAATCAATCAAAACCAATCCACATTATTGTGTACTGCTCCGCTCAGCACCCCACCACATCCTCCGGTGCCCCACACCCGCAGCCCACATCGCCCCGCAGCACCGCCTCGCACCGTACCACCTCGCCCCCCCCCCCTCGGGCTCGCCTCGCACCTGTTACCGCTCTCGGGGGCGGCTGCCGTCGGCAGGCGCGTTCAGCGGGGAATTTTATTCCAAAGACGTTCCACGGCGCCCGCGTCGGCGCCAGGCGCGTGGCGCGACGCGCGGTATCTGCTCTTGTTTTAATGCATTCCGTATTTAGAACGGGGCAGAATTACTGTGCATTATTCAGGGCGGCTTTAGAAGCGACGAGACGCGTGCATTCCAGAAAACCTCGAGATAGTGTTAAAACGAGGAGAAGTAATAAAAACCGGCTCGGCAGCGAGATAAAGCGCGGCGCTAAATTAATGTTTACGAATCGCCGCCTGCCGCGCTGCCGTCGTCGCGGAGCCTGCCGCCGCCGCCGCCGCCGCCGCTGTTATGCTGCCACCGCAACTCACCGTGCGCCGCCACCATCGCAGCTAACGCCCCTTTCCACAGCCTACGCTGCTGCCGGCGCCTCCGCCTCGGACGGCGCCGCCTCGCGGTGCGGCCGCACGAGGGGAGGCGGGGACGAAGGTGGAGGAAGAGGGGCGGACGCAGACGAAGGCAGAGGTGAGGGTGGAGGTGGAGAATGCGATGAGCAGCGAGTAAAATGAAGTCGGATGAAAAGGGGAAGGCCAATAAAAGGGAGAGAGCGAATATAAAGAAAGGAGGCGGCGGGTGTTAAGGATATAAAGAAGAAAGCGGATAAAAATTAAAGGGCGGGATAGAGAGAGATGGAAATTAAGAAGAAACTGGGAAGGTGAAGGTGGAAGTGAAGCCGGCGGAATCTGCGCAATTCAACGGTTAAACAGAAAATGAAGGTGAAGGTGACCGAGAAGATGGACACAAATGTGATAAAGAGAGGAGGAGGAGACAGAAGGTGCAAGCCCAGACAAAAGTTTTGTTTCTGTTGTGTTTCGTGGTTGCGAAAGCGGCAATGGAGATGGTGGTGATGGCAAGGGCGAAGGCGATGGCGACGGCCATGGGAGGGTGACGATCATGAGGACGAGTGCAATGATGAGGGTGAAGGCGATCGCGTGGGAGAGGGCAATGGTAAGGGAGATGGTGAGGGCGATGTAATGGTGAGAGCGCTGGCGATGGTGAAAGCGATGGCGCAGGCGAGGGCGGTGGCGCGGGCGAGGGCGAGGTCGAGGGCGAGGGCGCCGGCGAGGGCGAGGGCGAGGGCGCCGGCGAGGGCGAGGGCGCGGGCAAGGGCGCGGGCGAGGGCAAGGGCGAGGGCGGAGATGGATGAGTTTCCATAGACGCAGGTGGGGCCGGCGACGGGGGCGGCGGCCGCAAGCGACTGGCCGGGCGAGCGGGGCGCTCGTTGCGCGCGGGTTAAAAGGGTGCTAAGCCCCGCCTTCATAGGCGCTCCGCTCCGCGGGATATCGGCTAATTCCGGGAGCGCGGAGGGGCCTTCCGGGTCCAGCGCGGCCACGCGGCGACCGGTTAATCACGCCCCGGCCGCAGCGGCGCCCCTCCCCCCCGCCACGCCCCTGCCACGCCCCCTCTCGCCCCTCGCGGCTGCCGGAGGAATGCGGCGGAATGCCGCGGCCCCCTCCCGCCCCCCGCCCGCCCCCGTCCGCCCCCCGCCCGCCCCCGCCCGCCCCCGCCCGGTCCCCGCCGCCCGCCGCCCCGGGCGGTGCAAACTCCGGGCGGACTGCGGCTCTCCAGCACCCCCCCTCCTCGCGCCCCCGCAGCCCCCATCCCTTCCTCCTGCCCGTCCGCAACTTGTTTGCCACGTGGATCGTAATTCGCCGTTTTATCTCCTTCGGTAATCATGTTTAAGCGCTTTGCCTCTTTCGTCACCCTTCAGTTTCAACACCAGTTGTTGGTTCGTCTGTAACTTTTTTTGCTCATGTGTGTTTTATCATTAAGTATGCGAGTTATGATACCTCATTGTATTGCCGGATTTGTTAACATTCCTATTGCGCAAAATTTAGTAGCGATTTTACTGTTTGATAAATGAAATTACCACCTATTCACCAAATAAATAATAATAGAGGATAATAATTATTTAAGAAATGGTAAATAGTAGTAAATGTAGGTTATATGAGTGATTATAGCGCTAATTTAGCTATATAATATCGAAAATGTACGTACGTTTTGTACACTTCCCTGTATCACATAGAAATTTCACATCCCCTATCTCCATGTTTCCTCAACCCTCTCCACGTTTTTTTTTTTTAAATCTTTACTATTTTTCCGTGATTGCGGCAAGTCCATGTTTCTTATGTTTATCTGGGATGCATTTGTTTTCTGTATAAGCTCCTATTCTTCACTTCACTGCAATCAAAACTCCTGTCCAGCTTCTACTGAATGCGTATTCCGTCATGTTAACTCTCACGAGCTCCTCCCCTTTCCTTCCCCGGGGCCTCTTCTGCCAGTCGATGCGCTTTGGACGAACGGCCGAGGAATCTGTGCGGGCGAGTGGGCGGGGGCAGTCCAAAAGTGGGAGGAGGACAAGGAAGGGGAAGAAAAGATCGCGCGCGCTCCGTGGCCTGTTTGTGAGGGTACTGCTCCGGCATTCGTCTGGTATTGAACGGAGAAACCGCGTATGCCGTGCGGATGCAGGGTTTTAATTGATTGATTAATTAGTGATTCTGAGCGTATTTACTGCTAAGGTCATTGGTCTCGTAAGTGTAGTGTAACATGATGAGGTGTCGGTGGTCTTCTCCCGTTGGATGGTGGGATCCGGCGCTGACCTACACGTCGACAAGGGGGTTTCCCCCTACTAGCTGTATTCTATCTGCCCCCAGCGGTGCACCGCCTCAGTCAAGACTAGCTCACGCCTCCCGACACCTGTGTTAGTGTAAGTGTGTGTGTAAGGGGTGAGGATAGGACAAGGAAGGGGAAGAAAAGATCGCGCGCGGTCCGTGGCCCGTTTATTAGGGTTCTGCCCCGGCATTCGCCTGGTGTTGATCTTAACCATCACAGCCGGGAAGAGCTCTAAGCTCCCCACCGGTCTCCCGCCATGTGTGGAGTGTGGTGCATGCTAGTGTAAGGGGAGAGGATAGGGCAAGGAAGAGGAAGGAAAGATCGCGCGCGGTCCGTGGCCCGTTTGTTACGCTACTGATCCGGCATTCGCCTGGTGTTGATCTTAACCATCACAGCCGGGAAGAGCTCTAAGCTCCCCACCGGTCTCCCGCCATGTGTGGAGTGTGGTGCATGCTAGTGTAAGGGGAGAGGATAGGGCAAGGAAGAGGAAGAAAAGATCGCGCGCGGTCCGTGGCCCGTTTGTTAGGGTACTGCCCCGGCATTCGCCTGGTGTTGATCTTAACCATCACAGCCGGGAAGAGCTCTAAGCTCCCCACCGGTCTCCCGCCATGTGTGGAGTGTAGTGCATGCTAGTGTAAGGGGAGAGGATAGGGCAAGGAAGAGGAAGGAAAGATCGCGCGCGGTCCGTGGCCCGTTTGTGAGGGTACTGCTCCGGCATTCGCCTGGTGTTGATCTTAACCATCACAGCCGGGAAGAGCTCTAAGCTCCCCACCGGTCTCCCGCCATGTGTGGAGTGTGGTGCATGCTAGTGTAAGGGGAGAGGATAGGGCAAGGAGGAGGAAGAAAAGATCGCGCGCGGTCCGTGGCCCGTTTGTGAAGGTACTGCTCCGGCATTCGTCTGGTATTGAACGGAGAAACCGCGTATCAGAGCAGCCGGCCGCTCCAATTGTGTTCCAGACGGCGGCTGAATTCAACTTGAGTAGTGTCGAAAACCCTGCCATCGTCGGGGCTCGAACCCTAGGTCCTCCCTGTCAGACGCACTGTAGTGATATCAATTGATGCTTTGACCACCGTCGCCGATAAATGTGTTGAGAGTGTGAAGAATAGTGATCATTAGATTGAAGTGATATTTTCTTGTTTATGTCATCACTTAGAAAATGCTAGTGTTTCCATTGATGCAACTCTTTGTTGACATGTGCAACTCTTTGTCGATATGTGCAACTCTTTGTCGATATGTGCAACTCTTTGTTGATATGTGCAACTCTTTGTTGATATGTGCAACTCTTTGTTGATATGTGCAACTCTTTGTTGATATGTGCAACTCTTTGTTGTATAGTGACGAAATTTATTCAGCATCGGAATTTACCAAATTGTGTATTTTTGCCAAAATATCAACATCTTTTGATTGTATAATTACAAAACTTTCTCTGTACTATGTGCGACAAAGTATTAAAGAAAGAGTAATATCGGCTTTGTCATGTGAAACGGTCAGCTTGTTACACAACTTCATTATATGTGTAAGATTCTTCTTCTGAGATAGGTTTGCTTTCCTTCCCTAGTTTGCTTATAATACCCTGCAGCTTTCTGCCCGTCGAACTTACAACTGCGACACTGTTTTTGTTTCGTGATTCAAGAGCAAAAGTGCGGAAAGCTTATCGTTTATGTTATTTCATCCTCTACGTTAAATTTGCTTTTTCAAGTTGATCTGCATCTCGTCGTCTTGATTTCCGGTTCTTATGGTCTGTATATTTTTCCCTTGTGACTTTTTTTAATCACATGAGCGGATATCACAATAATGATTTTGAGAGAGCATTCTTTCGGACGAGACTGTTTAGGAGAATGTGCAGTGATGCTCCGACGGTTGGGGGGAGAGGAGGAATGGACAAAGAAGGCTCTTGAGACTCCAATCCCCAAACGTCGCTGACAGAAAATCAGAATAATAGACTTTACTAATTTAAAACAATTACAATATTTTAATAATATTAACTACAATTAACAAATATAAGTTATTTGTAAATGCATAATTATTTTAAAAAGATAGGCGTGACATGGTTTGGTCATCATACCTATATCCGCCACCCCCTCAATCAAATACTCATTGCACTCTGGTGATATGTAATCATATCGTGTCTACGAAATGCGAAAGTTAAGCACAGAGATCAAGGTCATAAGACATCAAATTTTAATGAGCGCGCCGGCATTCGCGCACTTTTATTTTATTTTCTGGGAAGTATTTTTTTCTCTACTTTTTTTTTTAATTTTTACATATATTCCAAACTTCCATCACGAGAGGATTCTAATAATCCCCCTCCCAAACCAATTTCTTCTGAGTTTTCTCCAATCTTCTCTCGAGCTAATAAACTTTCTTTCGCGTTCTCCCTATTCATTCTCCCTTTTCAGGCGTTTTCCCGTCTTCGCGATGTAAATTGCTCCTTCTTTCCTCCGCCTCCCTTCATTCTACGTACCTTTTACGATCCCCGGATTCGTTTGGGATCCCCTGAGACCCCATTTCTAATCGTTTCGTGAAGACTGCTGCGGCGCGCTGTCTCAAGGAAATTCTCAGGAGATTTTTTTTTTTTTTCGTTTCTGCTCTCCTTTATCTTCCTATCTCGACTTTTCTCGCGTAAGCATACCCGCTCTCGTCTACCTGCAATCGAGAAGGTTCGGTCGAGGTGTCCTTTAGTCGTGATAGCATCGCGTAGCGCCTGTCATAGTGTCACATCAAAAGAGGGTTCTTTGAGCAACGTTCTTATCTACGCATCTGCCATTTTTTTATAAAAGGAATCAGTTTGAAGGACATGCTTTTTCCGGTTAACTCCTACTTTTAACATTCGCTACGTTTTTTACGCCCGAGTGACTAGGGGCAAAGAGATCTTATCTAATTTCTCTCAGCATCTGGCTTGTACTTCCTCTTTAATAATGAAGTATAAAAGATTATTCAACTTAAATCTCAAAGTTTCTGATATTACTTTGATATTACGAAATAACTGACATAAAAAAGTATTTAAAGTATAAGAATTGTATATGAAAACAAAATATTGAATGTCTAATATTATGAGTTCGAGACTTATTGAGTGGGTTTTAAAAGAATATAAATTGGCACTTACACCTCTTTGGCAATTATTAAAAACTACACATGCCAAAGATCTTCATACAAATACGAAAAATATTATAAAAGCTAATTAATAAAAAAAACAAATATTGTCAGTATTAATATCAAACCACCACAATAATCTTTTTAAATAAAAATCCTGCTGTAACACATACCTCAAAATTTCACCAGTTCTCTTTTTCTCTGGAGTAATTGTAATAATCCTGGCGTAAATAGGCAAAAAAGACACTAAAAATAAAAGGATTCGAGGAAACCATTTCCAGATATCTGGTCAAGACTTCGCCTTCTCTCGTTATTAGGGTTCTCTTTCCGCTCTCTTTCCACTTCGTAATCCTATTTCCCCCGTAGGATAGATTTCCCGAAACCAGCTGCCCAGTAACGGTCCGCAAATGACTCCCAGAGGCGTGCTGGAGATAGGGGCGCAATTACTAGACCGCCCCCGCCGTAAGGTTGTGCGGTCACCGCGACCCTACTGAGCAGCCTCTTTCGGTCAAGGGAGTCTGTGCCTCCTCAGTGTGCCTCCTTGGCGGCGGCGATGGTGTAACGGTTAGCATACCGAACTGTTGTACCCAAGTTCGCGGGTTCAAACCCGATCGAAGCCGTGGATTTTTAAGCCCAAGAAATACCTCCTTTCTCTGCTAGTTGGTGAAAGGAGCGTAGCGAAATTTACGTGGTCAGACGGAAGAGCAGGCCTAATGGTCTGAGTCTCGCCACGTAAAATAAAGCTTCAATTCTTCAATTCATTCATTCTTCAATTCTCAGAGTCTCCAACTCATTGTCACGAACATGTTTTCTTGCTTTGTTGTATATATTCTCTACCATTATCTGACATGTAATACAGAGCGCCAAGGAAGTCTCTCCGCCTCGAGTTGAAGCAGATCCTCCTATTCAAAATTGCAGTTTATGTTGGTAGCAAGCAGATCGCTGGAGAACAAGTGAAGGGGACGACACTTCCAGCATCTGTTTTGATTGTGGTGAGTAGGCACTTTACGTTTCCGAGCTGCGCCTCGTGCTACCAACATAACTTCTGTTGCAATCGCTCTCATCAGCCAGGTGCTACTGAGGAGACTCTTTGCTGGCGCACTATATAAAGCCTATGTTCTATTAATTTCTTACGTAACGGCATGATTTCTTACTTTTTTTGAAAATGAGAAGCAATGCGCTATACATTGTGTACTGCATTAAACTTATTTAAATTTATTTTACCACGAGCTTTACATTCTAGTATTGTTCTTACTTTCCCGTGTACGTACGTATATACGAAGTATACTGGGTGAAGGGAATGTTATGTACGTAATGCTACGGAAAATCTATTTCGAGATTTCAACGAAAATACACGTTTAGGGGTTCCATGATACCGAAAAAGTGTTTTTTTCTTCTTTTCAAAACACCCGTCTGTGAACACTAGCGTCTTAAGTATGTGTAGATTTTTTTCCAAATTAAAGAAAGCCCTGCCCTCATCTGGATCGAGTCGAAGCTTTGAGATTTTGAAAAATATTCTTAAAAATTGGGGGATACTTTACATAAAGCCCCTGAGACATTTTGAAAATTTTATCAAAAGCTGCTTCAAATTTATTCTTTTAATTTCTTGTAAGACTAGAGTAAAATGCACTTATAAAGGTGGCGTAGGTCCGATTTTCAATTTTTACTCCTAATATTTGGATATTTCAAATATTTGATTTTTTTCGGCGTCTTCTTACTACTACAAAACGCAATATAAAGATTTTTCCTTCAAATGAATGTGTTCTTCATAATGAGTTCTTTTGTTAAGGCCAGGTACATTTCTTTGAAAATTTTAAAAGTTTCCGCGCAATATGTGCAATTTTTAAAACATTACAAAAACAAGGTTTTCTCAAAAACGGCTCAATTTTTTTTTAAACCTTTGTTGAGGATGGTGCAAAATAAACTCTATAAGATGATACAAACGCCATGTGTATCTATACTTTTTTTTCTAAGATTGCAAAAATATAATATATTTGACTAGTCTCTCAGGTCATTAATATTTGTATTAGCCGCAATGTGTTCCCATTATTGTATTTATGAGTACATGTGCTTCAAATAATGTATACATTTTCTCGAAAAATCCATGGTTTTTTGTGGAAACTAGCTCAAAAGTCCGCATTTTCAGAAGCGCTCAAACCCTATTTTCTCAAAAATAGCTCCAATTTTTTCTTCAAACTTTTGGAACGGATAATGCTAATTGCTCTCTTTAATATGACTTAATGTTCATTTTAGGGTCCTATTTCGGATTATTAAAAATTATACGAAAGTAATTTTTTGAATGATCTGTCACGTCGTTAATATGCAAATTTTCAGCAATTTGTAAACCCTATGGTATTTTTGAGTTAATGTGGTTCAAATTAGTTTAAACTAGTTTTTAGAAAACTCAAAAATTTTCTGTGAAAAAGCTTAAAATATCGAATTTACAGTAACATTAAAATGCCATTTTCTTTAAAACGGCTTCTTTTTTTCAAATAAAATTGCCATATAGTGAGAGGTTTTAATGTTCTTTAATATCCTTAAAATAATACTGCCTTTCTACTATTTGAAAACCGAAAAATTAAGAAATTTTCAAAAAATTGTACCTTGGGCGGCGATAGATAGTACCTGGGAAGATAACGTCCGAATAGCTAGCAGAGATCAAAGGAAATAGAAAAGTAATACGGGGATGTCTGTGCCATTCTCTAGCACCACTACTTATATTTATGATTATTAGTCCAAGAATCTTCAGATAAAAGCAGATAATTTTCAGGTATTTTTTCCTGAGTTCTACGGGGTAAATGAAGCAGTACCTTTACAATTTAAGATTATTTAATCCACACCTCGTCAGTTTTGTGTGACCAATAATCACAATTGAACATTTTAAATTTCTTGGTCCCTGTTTTACTATTAAAATCCCTAAGATGAGTCGTTTTTGTACATTTTTGTGTGTTGATTTTCTCTCTCTTCTCGCATCGACAAAACAGACGACGTTATTAACAACGCGTTCCATTAGTATGCAAGATAGCGAGAAGGAAAGGTATATCGCAGGGGGCTTGCAAATAAAATAAAGAATTATGTTGCACTGCTCCTTCAAGTCTGCTTCGCTGAAAAGTTGTAGAATAACTTGGTTTGTTTCTGAGATAAAACGATATCCACGATAGAAAACAATACGTCCTCTTGGCACAACAACAGTTGAGAACTAATTCAAGCGGAAAATTATTCCATTGGAACTTACAGACGTGGATTGTGTAGTGAAGTTGGAGTTAGAGTTGCTTTGGAGTTCACAGACACGTTGTAACTATTGAATTAGTTGAACTGAAATCAGTTGTCTTTGTGACTGTATTAAGCAGTGAATTCAACAGAGAGGCTCATTCTGCAATGGCCTATTTACATTTTTTAACTCGTCCTGCGCGAAAACGGTTTCTTGAGCGTATTTATCATGTGCAAAGAAACTAATTTTTGAATTCTGACTAATCGTGTGTGAAACTCCTGTCGCTCGCGGCGCGTTAGGAAGAGTGTGCGAATTCCTTGTTTCGTGCACTTGTTACGTAGCTTGTTATACATGCTTTACAAAAGATAAAAATATATTATTTCAAACATGTAACAAACAGGTGAGTTATTTATTTACAAAATCGTTTTCGTTTTGAATTATTGTGTAACAAATGCTGACGCGCTAACACATGTTGGCAGGTCTGATTAACGCTATTCTCTTACTCTTTTCAGATACTAAATAGGTCGCAGAATATATAAAATGTATAATTTTAAACTATCTAAAACGTGATATTGATGATAACTAAATCTTTTGTTTGTCATTTTGTCCGGTTATTCTTCACGTGACAAGCACGTTACATAAGGGAAATGTTACATTCATATTCAAATTGAAGCAAATTTCTTCACATAAACATCTGGGCAAAATCTAGCAAAAATATATGGATATCTCTGTTACGCTAATATCTTGTTGAGCAAGTGTCGATCCACACATTATTTCATGGGGGCTAACTAGAAAATTCAATATTTTGGCATTTCGGAACAAGCACTCTCAACCTGAATCCCTTCCAAATCAACTTATCACAAACATTTTAGATTCGATTCACAACAACGTAATTAGCAAAATCCTCCACAACATTGGACACTCACACATTGGAATATCAGTGGATGAAATTACAGATTATCTTGGCAGATACATAGCAAATTTAATTATTGGCATATTACACCCAGATGCATCATCGTCTGCATACTTGATATGCTCCAAGCAGCTCCTAAAAACTAACCAACCAGAAAGCAATTAATCATTGTGTGGGCTGAAAATACTCTATAATAATAGTTTTGACCGAATCAAAATAGTAGTTTATGCAATTAGTTTATAATGTTAAGCTTTATTGCACGAGTATATGTTCTGAAAACGAGAGACTTTAGGAGCGAGTTATCAAATTTGTACGAATGTAATAAAGCAACATTATAAACGAGTTGCATACTATATTTTTTTGCGTAACAGCATTATACATTTATAAGAGAATCAAACTCAATTTTGCCAAACAACTTCCCTGTGGCGACTCGGGGTATTTGTCATTGTGCGAGTAAACAGTGGTCGGCTGTTCCGTTTAGCTCTACCTCCCCCGATTCTCTCGCTACGATTGGCTGAATGTGTGATGACGCAATCATTAGTGCTCGTACGCCATCATTTGTGCCATAAAATGCCCGATTATGAACGATTTCTTGCAACAGAAAAGTTTCTTTTATAATGCAGGAATTAAGAAAAGTAACTTGCATGAATAGATATCGCAAACAGGGTCGTTGCTTATACGTTAAATAAGATGTTTTTTTCTGCACATGGCGCACACAGCTTGCCTTGCATATAGGAGAATCTACCGCATATAAAGTAAGCTAGATTAGAATTTTCCAAATTGAACAAACGCATCTTCACGGCAAAAAAGGGTTTCGTCAACGCGAACTTTAAACTTTTTGGAACACCTGGTAATAAGGAGAAGAGTATTGCACTTTTTTATTACAAATCCAATATATATTTTTCAAATTTTAGCCGAGGGTGCGGCATCTGTTTTTCAGCAAAACAGTTGTAGTTATTCATATCTATAGTCTATCTAATGTGACTTTGCTTACATTAGGTGCTATATTACAACCCATACAAAAATTATTAGCATATTTTAAGGGTCAGGAAAACTCGCCTATAAAAAACTTTTTGCTGAATAATTTGAAGGAAAAATTAAAGATCCGATAACATTAAGAGGAAACCTCGTGGCTTAGCTCAATGGTCAGCGTACTCGCTTTCCATGCCGCGACCCCGGGATCGATTCCCAGTCAGGAAAGATTATAGTGACTCATACTTGCAATTTCCCAGTATATGTTGCTGTGTGTCGATGACAAAATTCCCTTCTTAGGTTGAGAAAAATAGAATGTGAAGATAGCTTCGTGCTAATCACCTGAACCCATGGCCACGAGGCCTGGGCGTGGCGGGTAGGCCATGGTCCCTACAAGGGCTGACGCGCCAAGTTCAAACAAAACATTAAAAGGAAAAAGCCATTTCAAAGGGGAGAATCTCTGAAAATAAAATGATCTGAAGAATCTGTAGGAAACATTACTGTAGGATATTTCAACTCTTATTCCTTGTAACATTCTGGTGGTTTTCGTAGCATAATTAAAGAATACTCTCATCATTTCTGTTGACATACAACTCTCGAAATCGGCTTAAAAACTGATTCGGAACGATAAGCATTATACATTTGTCCCTCAAATCCTAAGAAAGTTAAAATAATTTCTTGCAAGACTATTATGGATAGAACAAAAGAAGCTAAAGAACTAAAAACCACGCGTATTATCAAGTAATTCACCATTGCTACTGAAATTCTCACTAATTCGTTATCAAAGTTACTGCGAACTAGTTTCAATCTTTTTTCGACTGATAATTCGAAGTAAGTTCATTATTAAGTAAATAATCAATTAATATACGTTATTTTCTGCACGAGTGGATATGTTATTCATTTGTTTGTCTGGCCATTTCACACGTCACTGTTCTGCCATTCATTTCATGGCATTAAGATTCACATATTTTACGCTCATTTATTTCTCAGTTCATTTGACACTGCTCTTCGTTATCTTTTTCGTTTACAAACAAATTTGCATGTCGAATTTACATACACTTCTCATTCAAGTGTCAGTAATTTCCATACGTGCTGTGTCAGATGCTCTCTACTGCGATTGTATTCATGTCAGACATTAGCACAAGAGAAGTTTTTTTTTTTTAATTTTTCTATACAAGTGGTAAAATGAAAATTATTTCAATTGAATGGTTTCGAATAGTCAAATAAATTGGGGGCTGCGGACCGATGGTAGACATTTTGTTATAAACTCTAGCTGTTGATCGTGCGATGCGGGATATTTATGTCAATAATAATTTCAGTACGTCGACATTCCATCAAAGCATGATTTCACATTTCTAACGTAATTAATAGTATACTACTCCCGCTACGACCTCATTCCATAGTTCACTGGCTATTCTCAGAATCTCCTCGTTTGCGGTGTTTGTGCGCAATGCAACACTCGCAACGGCGTGTGTGTATGTGTATGTGTATGTGTTTGTGTATGTGTATGTGTGTGTATGTGGATGTGTGTGTATGTATGTGTACGTGTATGTGTATGTGTATGTGTGTGTGTGTGTGTGTTTCGTTCATTCCGGTTGCATATTTTCGCTCTCATTTATTCCTCCGAATATTTCACACCGGCGCGGCGCGGCGCACCGCGTCCTGGCCATCCATCGCGTCGTTCGTTCGCGAAGTGGCCTCCAGGCCCGCGCGCGCGTCCTTGATGTGCCACAAGGCCGCCCACTTCCGCGCCCTCGGCCGCCTCTTCACTCGTGTATCTGCTCGAGTGTCACACGCTCTGGCCCGCCACCGCCGCCCGCCCATCCGGCAGCCGAAGCGTCTCCCGCGCCATTTATGCGGCTGTCCCCTTCGCGAGGCGGCGGGCGGCGACCGGCGGAGGCGCCGGACGGCGGGGGAAAGCGGCGACAGGGGAAGGGGGGCGAGAGAGACGGGCTGCGGAGAATAGCTTGGGCGACGGCGGCGGGGAACGGCGGGGACCAGTGAGACCAGTGGAGACGGCGGGGGGCCGCGGAGGACAGTGTGAGAGGCGGGCGGATGAGGCCGGAGGGGGGGGCTGCGAACAGTGAGGGCGGCTGGGGTGGCGGGCGGCGGGTGGAGGGAGTGGTGGGGCGGGGGCGGGAACTGGCGGGGAAATGCGGCGGCGGCGGGGGACTTTGTGGGTGTCAGGGGTAGCGGGGGCGGCGGGGATGGCAAGGGGGCGGGGCTGGTTGGCGGAGTGCTGCGGGGATGGCTACGGTGGAGGAGAGCGGGGAGTGGCGGGGGGACGCTTGGAATCGCGGGGGCGGCGGGAGTGGTGGGGCGGGGGGGCGCCGGAAGTGGTGGGGCTGGGGGCGGTAAAAGTGGGGGGGAATGCGGGGGCGGCGGGGGACGGCAAGGGCGACGGAGAGTCGCGGGGGCCGGTGGGCGGTGTACGGCGGAGGTGGGTATGTGATGGACGGCGGGAGTGGTGGGGCGGGGGAGGCGGGAGTGTGGGGGCGGGGGCGGCGGAAATGGCGGGTGTATGAGGGGGCGGGGGGGGGACGGCAAGGGCGACGGAGAGTCGCAGGGGCCAGTGGGCGATAGACGGCGGAGGTGGCTAGGGTGGTGGACGGCGGGGAGTTGCGGGGCATCGCGTGGAACCGCGGGCGGCGGGCGGCAGGCGGCGGGCGGCGAGCAATGGTGACGGAGGCGGACAGGATCGCCCCTGGTGCGCCTTGCCACTTGTTCGCTCACCCGTCACCCTATTCACCCGTCCGCCCGCCTCCCGGAGCCCACCTCTCGCTCGGCCCAGCCTGCGGCCCCCGCGCCTGGGGCCGGACGGGCAGTGCCGCCCGCAGTGGGTGCGAGCGCGAGTTTGGAGGGGGAAATGAGTGCCCACAACATTTTGCTCAGTGATGTGCCAGTGAATGCTGTGGGCTCTGCGATTGCTGAGGGTCTAGACCTTTCGAGATAGCTACTACCTTGTTTTGTGCAGTATTTGCCTACGTCCCACAAAAATATTCTCAAAACACGTACTCTGTATATATACTGTCTTCGGACTGGTAGCAGAGACAACGGACATCAGTAGTTTTCCACTCTTGACGAAATTACTAATTATCGTCCGTGGGTAAAAAATCTGGTTTAGATGGGGCGGTCCGGTTTATATACGCAGCCCTTCTACGTCCATTCCCACTATTATCCTTCGTGCCTTGACGATCTTCGCTGATTCCTGAGTTTGCTTGTGAATAGCTAGAGGGGAAACCATCAGTTTCTATTTTCCAGTGCAGACCTTATTGATACGTAATGGCTTCACGTCCTCTATTTAGAAAAAATATATTGTATTTCTTTGAAATTGAATCATGTATAAATATTTTTTAACTAGTGCTACCTACTTTCATTAATTCTTTCACGCTGGTACAAGAAAATCTGTATCATCTTCATTATTAAATGTTACAGAACCATCTACCTTTGTGTAATTATTGATTCTAGAAAAACAGCCTACTCATACTTCCTTAGAAACGCATTTTACAATGGACAATTTTGATCTACTGAAAGAACTACAAATGTATTTAGACATGGCTACTGACATGATAGTTCATAAATTTACAATTTCACTTTAAACAATTATCAGTCACATACTTAATGTAATAAATTATAATTAAGTTGTACAAAAATATACAACACGTTCCTGCATCTCAGCGATTAAATGAAAAATAGATCTGGAGCTGCTACCAGTTGTTTTTTGCATATTGTTGTTGTTATTATTGTTATTATTTATTGTTTAAAAATATACTGTCAAGAAGGGTTTTCGGATAGCACTTCTCCATAAGTAATGAAAAAATTAACCCGGCCAGATAGCTATAAAATCACAGGCGAAATTTTGGTGCTATTGTAACGACATCTGGCGGAACAATTCGATAGATTTCGAGGCGCATAAGTTAGAGTGAATTTTGCGGTTAGAGGTCGGCGAATGGATTGAGTTTGGAGATTGGGGGTTTGCATAAATTCAGCTACACCATGTATGCATCCTTAAATTTATTTCGATAGGCAGCTCTCTTAATATTGTATGGCGGACACCTATTTTTCGAAAAATATTTTTAAAAGGATCCTACTTTCCTCCTGGTGAATGATGTTTTTATGATGACTCAAGCGCCTGAATAGGGCTCTCTAAGTAACGGCGCTTGACGCAACCCGTTGCGCACTAAAGTATGTGTATTAAGACGTCTTCATTGCATATTCAGCCTCTGCAATTGTGAAAGTTCTCTCGAGAAAGACACGCTGATAGATAGAGATGGAAAGGGAGAGAGAGAGAGAAACAGAAAACAGAGTTAGAGTGAGATACAGAGGCAAGAGAGAAACGGAAAAACACGGAGAGAGACGCGGAACCGCGAGAAACGTCGCGAGAGTGTCTTTCATCTTTTGAAATTTTTGTCGAGCGTAGTGTAAAACATGATTAACAATTACGCGACCGTAAAGTGTTATACATTGCAATAACGAAGCATTGCCGGGTCCACTAGTAGCAAATCATTTTTATAATTTGAAAATTGCTCCTTGGTGGTGGACGACTATCAGTAATTGCGCTCTATCAGAAATAAGGAAAATCAGGAATCAGTATTTAAAAGTAGCCCGATCAAGTTTTTTTTTATTCGCTCGTCATAGTTGGAACCAGCGGAAG
>JAZDUA010001434.1:0-75220 GCA_038098605.1 Gryllus longicercus | reverse complement strand
TTACGTGTGCAAATTTCAGCGCTGTAGCTCTAATAGTTTAGGAGATACAGCCATTTAAAGATCGACGAAGTTGTACGATTTAAGACATGTCACGGATTTTTTTGAAAACCACGGACCAAGCTCGAAATTTTATGGGAAATTCACTGGTGATATTCAATTTTCGATTAGAAACTTAGTTTTTAAGAAAATCGCAAAAGTATCGCCATTAGAGTAAATTTCTTCCTAGTAATTGTAGAAAATTTCCCTCTCATGCTCGTTCTGATTTTCGGAGAAACTTCGTTTAAGACTCAGATTAAAGGCCAAAATTTATAATATTACGTGTGCAAATTTCAGCGCTGTAGCTGTAATAGTTTAGGAGATAGAGCCGTTTGAATTAATAATTGTCAGAGCTTGCAAAATGCGAAAATACAAAGCTTTTATTTTAAGGTTCCTGGAGGCCACATTTCTCATCCGCAAATAAAAAACTTGACTTTTTCTTACACTGCAAGAATTTAGAAATACACGCGTGGCTGTAGAATCGATTTATGTTATATAGTTTGTGAAAAATATATATTATTACGTGTGCAAATTTCAGCGCTGTAGCTCTAATAGTTTAGGAGATAGAGCCATTTAAAGATCGACGAAGTTGTACGATTTAAGACATGACACGGATTTTTTTGAAAACCACGAACCAAGCTCGAAATTTTATGGGAAATTCACTGGTGATATTCAATTTTCGATTAGAAACTTAGTTTTTAAGAAAATCGCAAAAGTATCGCCATTAGAGTGAATTTCTTCCTAGTAACTGTAGAATATTTCCCTCTCATGCTCGTTCTGATTTTCGGAGAAACTTCGTTTAAGACTCAGATTAAAGGCCAAAATTTATAATATTACGTGTGCAAATTTCAGCGCTGTAGCTGTAATAGTTTAGGAGATAGAGCCGTTTGAATTAATATTTGTGAGAGCTTGCAAAATGCGAAATACAAAGCTTTTATTTTAAGGTTCCTGGAGGCCACATTTCTCATCCGCAAATAAAAAACTTGAATTTTTCTTACACTACAAGAATTTAGAAATACACGCGTGGCTGTAGAATCGATATATGTTATATAGTTTGTGAAAAATATATATTATTACGTGTGCAAATTTCAGCGCTGTAGCTCTAATAGTTTAGGAGATAGAGCCATTTAAAGATCGACGAAGTTGTACGATTTAAGACATGTCACGGATTTTTTTGAAAACCACGGACCAAGCTCGAAATTTTATGGGAATTTCACTGGTGATATTCAATTTTTGATTAGAAACTTAGTTTTTAAGAAAATCGCAAAAGTATCGCCATTAGAGTGAATTTCTCCTAGTAACTGTAGAATATTTCCCTCTCATGCTCGTTCTGATTTTCGGAGAAACTTCGTTTAAGACTCAGATTAAAGGCCAAAATTTATAATATTACGTGTGTAAATTTCAGCTCTGTAGCTGTAATAGTTTAGGAGATAGAGCCGTTTGAATTAATAATTGTCAGAGCTTGCAAAATGCGAAAATACAAAGCTTTTATTTTAAGGTTCCTGGAGGCCACATTTCTCATCCGCAAATAAAAAACTTGACTTTTTCTTACACTGCAAGAATTTAGAAATACACGCGTGGCTGTAGAATCGATATATGTTATATAGTTTGTGAAAAATATATATTATTACGTGTGCAAATTTCAGCGCTGTAGCTCTAATAGTTTAGGAGATAGAGCCATTTAAAGATCGACGAAGTTGTACGATTTAAGACATGTCACGGATTTTTTTGAAAACCACGGACCAAGCTCGAAATTTTATGGGAAATTCACTGGTGATATTCAATTTCCGATTAGAAACTTAGTTTTTAAGAAAATCGCAAAAGTATCGCCATTAGAGTGAATTTCTTAATAGTAACTGTAGAATATTTCCCTCTCATGCTCGTTCTGATTTTCGGAGAAACTTCGTTTAAGACTCAGATTAAAGGCCAAAATTTATAATATTACGTGTGCAAATTTCAGCGCTGTAGCTGTAATAGTTTAGGAGATAGAGCCGTTTGAATTAATAATTGTCAGAGCTTGCAAAATGCGAAAATACAAAGCTTTTATTTTAAGGTTCCTGGAGGCCACATTTCTCATCCGCAAATAAAAAACTTGACTTTTTCTTACACTGCAAGAATTTAGAAATACACGCGTGGCTGTAGAATCGATATATGTTATATAGTTTGTGAAAAATATATATTATTACGTGTGCAAATTTCAGCGCTGTAGCTCTAATAGTTTAGGAGATAGAGCCATTTAAAGATCGACGAAGTTGTACGATTTAAGACATGTCACGGATTTTTTTGAAAACCACGGACCAAGCTCGAAATTTTATGGGAAATTCACTGGTGATATTCAATTTCCGATTAGAAACTTAGTTTTTAAGAAAATCGCAAAAGTATCGCCATTAGAGTGAATTTCTTAATAGTAACTGTAGAATATTTCCCTCTCATGCTCGTTCTGATTTTCGGAGAAACTTCGTTTAAGACTCAGATTAAAGGCCAAAATTTATAATATTACGTGTGCAAATTTCAGCGCTGTAGCTGTAATAGTTTAGGAGATAGAGCCGTTTGAATTAATAATTGTCAGAGCTTGCAAAATTCGAAAATACAAAGCTTTTATTTTAAGGTTCCTGGAGGCCACATTTCTCATCCGCAAATAAAAAACTTGACTTTTTCTTACACTACAAGAATTTAGAAATACACGAGTGGCTGTAGAATCGATATATGTTATATAGTTTGTGAAAATATATATTATTACGTGTGCAAGTTTCAGCGCTGTAGCTCTAATAGTTTAGGAGATAGAGCCATTTAAAGATCGACGAAGTTGTACGATTTAAGACATGTCACGGATTTTTTTGAAAACCACGGACCAAGCTCGAAATTTTATGGGAAATTCACTGGTGATTTTCATTTTTCGATTAGAAACTTAGTTTTTAAGAAAATCGCAAAAGTATCGCCATTAGAGGTGAATTTCTTCCTAGTAACTGTAGAATATTTCCCTCTCATGCTCGTTCTGATTTTCGGAGAAACTTCGTTTAAGACTCAGATTAAAGGCCAAAATTTATAATATTACGTGTGCAAATTCAGCGCTGTAGCTGTAATAGTTTAGGAGATAGAGCCGTTTGAATTAATAATTGTCAGAGCTTGCAAAATGCGAAAATACAAAGCTTTTATTTTAAGGTTCCTGGAGGCCACATTTCTCATCCGCAAATAAAAAACTTGACTTTTTCTTACACTGCAAGAATTTAGAAATACACGCGTGGCTGTAGAATCGATATATGTTATATAGTTTGTGAAAAATATATATTATTACGTGTGCAAATTTCAGCGCTGTAGCTCTAATAGTTTAGGAGATAGAGCCATTAAAGATCGACGAAGTTGTACGATTTAAGACATGACACGGATTTTTTTGAAAACCACGAACAAGCTCGAAATTTTATGGGAAATTCACTGGTGATATTCAATTTTCGATTAGAAACTTAGTTTTTAAGAAAATCGCAAAAGTATCGCCATTAGAGTGAATTTCTTCCTAGTAACTGTAGAATATTTCCCTCTCATGCTCGTTCTGATTTTCGGAGAAACTTCGTTTAAGACTCAGATTAAAGGCCAAAATTTATAATTATTACGTGTGCAAATTTCAGCGCTGTAGCTGTAATAGTTTAGGAGATAGAGCCGTTTGAATTAATAATTGTGAGAGCTTGCAAAATGCGAAAATACAAAGCTTTTATTTTAAGGTTCCTGGAGGCCACATTTCTCATCCGCAAATAAAAAACTTGAATTTTTCTTACACTACAAGAATTTAGAAATACACGCGTGGCTGTAGAATCGATATATGTTATATAGTTTGTGAAAAATATATATTATTACGTGTGCAAATTTCAGCGCTGTAGCTCTAATAGTTTAGGAGATAGAGCCATTTAAAGATCGACGAAGTTGTACGATTTAAGACATGTCACGGATTTTTTGAAAACCACGGACCAAGTTCGAAATTTTATGGGAAATTCACTGGTGATATTCGATTTTTGATTAGAAACTTAGTTTTTAAGAAAATCGCAAAAGTATCGCCATTAGAGTGAATTTCTTCCTAGTAACTGTAGAATATTTCCCTCTCATGCTCGTTCTGATTTTCGGAGAAACTTCGTTTAAGACTCAGATTAAAGGCCAAAATTTATAATATTACGTGTGCAAATTTCAGCGCTGTAGCTGTAATAGTTTAGGAGATAGAGCCGTTTGAATTAATAATTGTCAGAGCTTGCAAAATGCGAAAATACAAAGCTTTTATTTTAAGGTTCCTGGAGGCCACATTTCTCATCCGCAAATAAAAAACTTGACTTTTTCTTACACTACAAGAAATTAGAAATACACGAGTGGCTGTAGAATCGATATATGTTATATAGTTTGTGAAAATATATATTATTACGTGTGCAAGTTTCAGCGCTGTAGCTCTAATAGTTTAGGAGATACAGCCATTTAAAGATCGACGAAGTTGTACGATTTAAGACATGTCACGGATTTTTTTGAAAACCACGGACCAAGCTCGAAATTTTATGGGAAATTCACTGGTGATATTCATTTTTCGATTAGAAACTTAGTTTTTAAGAAAATCGCAAAAGTATCGCCATTAGAGTGAATTTCTTCCTAGTAACTGTAGAATATTTCCCTCTCATGCTCGTTCTGATTTTCGGAGAAACTTCGTTTAAGACTCAGATTAAAGGCCAAAATTTATAATATTACGTGTGCAATTTTCAGCGCTGTAGCTGTAATAGTTTAGGAGATAGAGCCGTTTGAATTAATAATTGTCAGAGCTTGCAAAATGCGAAAATACAAAGCTTTTATTTTAAGGTTCCTGGAGGCCACATTTCTCATCCGCAAATAAAAAACTTGACTTTTTCTTACACTGCAAGAATTTAGAAATACACGCGTGGCTGTAGAATCGATATATGTTATATAGTTTGTGAAAAATATATATTATTACGTGTGCAAATTTCAGCGCTGTAGCTCTAATAGTTTAGGAGATACAGCCATTTAAAGATCGACGAAGTTGTACGATTAAAGACATGTCACGGATTTTTTTGAAAACCACGGACCAAGCTCGAAATTTATGGGAAATTCACTGGTGATATTCAATTTTCGATTAGAAACTTAGTTTTTAAGAAAATCGCAAAAGTATCGCCATTAGAGTAAATTTCTTCCTAGTAATTGTAGAAAATTTCCCTCTCATGCTCGTTCTGATTTTCGGAGGAAACTTCGTTTAAGACTCAGATTAAAGGCCAAAATTTATAATATTACGTGTGCAATTTTCAGCGCTGTAGCTGTAATAGTTTAGGAGATAGATCCGTTTGAATTAATAATTGTCAGAGCTTGCAAAATGCGAAAATACAAAGCTTTTATTTTAAGGTTCCTGGAGGCCACATTTCTCATCCGCAAATAAAAAACTTGACTTTTTCTTACACTGCAAGAATTTAGAAATACACGCGTGGCTGTAGAATCGATATATGTTATATAGTTTGTGAAAAATATATATTATTACGTGTGCAAATTTCAGCGCTGTAGCTCTAATAGTTTAGGAGATACAGCCATTTAAAGATCGACGAAGTTGTACGATTTAAGACATGTCACGGATTTTTTTGAAAACCACGGACCAAGCTCGAAATTTTATGGGAAATTCACTGGTGATATTCAATTTTCGATTAGAAACTTAGTTTTTAAGAAAATCGCAAAAGTATCGCCATTAGAGTAAATTTCTTCCTAGTAATTGTAGAAAATTTCCCTCTCATGCTCGTTCTGATTTTCGGAGAAACTTCGTTTAAGACTCAGATTAAAGGCCAAAATTTATAATATTACGTGTGCAAATTTCAGCGCTGTAGCTGTAATAGTTTAGGAGATAGAGCCGTTTGAATTAATAATTGTCAGAGCTCTCAAAATGCGAAAATACAAAGCTTTTATTTTAAGGTTCCTGGAGGCCACATTTCTCATCCGCAAATAAAAAACTTGACTTTTTCTTACACTACAAGAATTTAGAAATACACGAGTGGCTGTAGAATCGATATATGTTATAGAGTTTGTGAAAAATATATATTTTTACGTGTGCAAATTTCAGCGCTGTAGCTCTAATAGTTTAGGAGATAGAGCCATTTAAAGATCGACGAAGTTGTACGATTTAAGACATGTCACGGATTTTTTTGAAAACCACGGACCAAGCTCGAAATTTTATGGGAAATTCACTGGTGATATTCAATTTTCGATTAGAAACTTAGTTTTTAAGAAAATCGCAAAAGTATCGCCATTAGAGTGAATTTCTTCCTAGTAACTGTAGAATATTTCCCTCTCATGCTCGTTCTGATTTTCGGAGAAAACTTCGTTTAAGACTCAGATTAAAGGCCAAAATTTATAATATTACGTGTGCAAATTTCAGCGCTGTAGCTGTAATAGTTTAGGAGATAGAGCCGTTTGAATTAATAATTGTCAGAGCTTGCAAAATGCGAAAATACAAAGCTTTTATTTAAGGTTCCTGGAGGCCACATTTCTCATCCGCAAATAAAAAACTTGCCTTTTTCTTACACTGCAAGAATTTAGAAATACACGCGTGGCTGTAGAATCGATATATGTTATATAGTTTGTGAAAAATATATATTATTACGTGTGCAAATTTCAGCGCTGTAGCTCTAATAGTTTAGGAGATAGAGCCATTTAAAGATCGGCGAAGTCGTACGATTTAAGACATGTCGCGGATTATTTTGAAAACCACGGACCAAGCTCGAAATTTTATGGGAAATTCACTGGTGATATTCAATTTCCGATTAGAAACTTAGTTTTTAAGAAAATCGCAAAAGTATCGCCATTAGAGTGAATTTCTTCCTAGTAACTGTAGAATATTTCCCTCTCATGCTCGTTCTGATTTTCGGAGAAACTTCGTTTAAGACTCAGATTAAAGGCCAAAATTTATAATATTACGTGTGCAAATTTCAGCGCTGTAGCTGTAATAGTTTAGGAGATAGAGCCGTTTGAATTAATAATTGTCAGAGCTTGCAAAATGCGAAAATACAAAGCTTTTATTTTAAGGTTCCTTGAGGCCACATTTCTCATCCGCAAATAAAAAACTTGACTTTTTCTTACACTGCAAGAATTTAGAAATACACGCGTGGCTGTAGAATCGATATATGTTATATAGTTTGTGAAAAATATATATTATTACGTGTGCAAATTTCAGCGCTGTAGCTCTAATAGTTTAGGAGATAGAGCCATTTAAAGATCGACGAAGTTGTACGATTTAAGACATGTCACGGATTTTTTTGAAACCACGGACCAAGCTCGAAATTTTATGGGAAATTCACTGGTGATATTCAATTTTCGATTAGAAACTTAGTTTTTAAGAAAATCGCAAAAGTATCGCCATTAGAGTGAATTTCTTCCTAGTAACTGTAGAATATTTCCCTCTCATGCTCGTTCTGATTTTCGGAGAAACTTCGTTTAAGACTCAGATTAAAGGCCAAAATTTATAATATTACGTGTGCAAATTTCAGCGCTGTAGCTGTAATAGTTTAGGAGATAGAGCCGTTTGAATTAATAATTGTCAGAGCTTGCAAAATGCGAAAATACAAAGCTTTTATTTTAAGGTTCCTGGAGGCCACATTTCTCATCCGCAAATAAAAAACTTGACTTTTTCTTACACTGCAAGAATTTAGAAATACACGCGTGGCTGTAGAATCGATATATGTTATATAGTTTGTGAAAAATATATATTATTACGTGTGCAAATTTCAGCGCTGTAGCTCTAATAGTTTAGGAGATAGAGCCATTTAAAGATCGACGAAGTTGTACGATTTAAGACATGTCACGGATTATTTTGAAAACCACGGACCAAGCTCGAAATTTTATGGGAAATTCACTGGTGATATTCAATTTCCGATTAGAAACTTAGTTTTTAAGAAAATCGGAAAAGTATCGCCATTAGAGTGAATTTCTTTCTAGTAACTGTAGAATATTTCCCTCTCATGCTCGTTCTGATTTTCGGAGAAACTTCGTTTAAGACTCAGATTAAAGGCCAAAATTTATAATATTACGTGTGCAAATTTCAGCGCTGTAGCTGTAATAGTTTAGGAGATAGAGCCGTTTGAATTAATAATTGTCAGAGCTTGCAAAATGCGAAAATACAAAGCTTTTATTTTAAGGTTCCTGGAGGCCACATTTCTCATCCGCAAATAAAAAACTTGACTTCTTCTTACACTACAAGAATTTAGAAATACACGAGTGGCTGTAGAATCGATATATGTTATATAGTTTGTGAAAAATATATATTATTACGTGTGCAAGTTTCAGCGCTGTAGCTCTAATAGTTTAGGAGATACAGCCATTTAAAAATCGACGAAGTTGTACGATTTAAGACATGTCACGGATTTTTTTGAAAACCACGGACCAAGCTCGAAATTTTATGGGAAATTCACTGGTGATATTCATTTTTCGTTTAGAAACTTAGTTTTTAAGAAAATCGCAAAGTATCGCCATTAGAGTGAATTTTTCCTAGTAACTGTAGAATACTTTCCTCTCATGCTCGTTCTGATTTTCGGAGAAACTTCGTTTTAAACTCAGATTAAAGGCCAAAATTTATAATATTACGTGTGCAAATTTCAGCGCTGTAGCTGTAATAGTTTAGGAGATAGAGCCGTTTGAATTAATAATTATCAGAGCTTGCAAAATGCGAAAATACAAAGCTTTTATTTTAAGGTTCCTGGAGGCCACATTTCTCATCCGCAAATAAAAAACTTGACTTATTTCTTACACTACAAGAATTTAGAAATACACGAGTGGCTGTAGAATCGATATATGTTATATAGTTTGTGAAAAATATATATTATTACGTGTGCAAGTTTCAGCGCTGTAGCTCTAATAATTTAGGAGATACAGCCATTTAAAGATCGACGAAGTTGTACGATTTAAGACATGTCACGGATTTTTTTGAAAACCCCGGACCAAGCTCGAAATGTTATGGGAATTTCACTGGTGATATTCATTTTTCGATTAGAAACTTAGTTTTTAAGAAAATCGCAAAAGTATCGCCATTAGAGTGAATTTCTTCCTAGTAACTGTAGAATATTTCCCTCTCATGCTCGTTCTGATTTTCGGAGAAACTTCGTTTAAGACTCAGATTAAAGGCCAAAATTTATAATATTACGTGTGCAAATTTCAGCGCTGTAGCTGTAATAGTTTAGGAGATAGAGCCGTTTGAATTAATAATTGTCAGAGCTTGCAAAATGCGAAAATACAAAGCTTTTATTTTAAGGTTCCTGGAGGCCACATTTCTCATCCGCAAATAAAAAACTTGACTTTTTCTTACACTGCAAGAATTTAGAAATACACGCGTGGCTGTAGAATCGATATATGTTATATAGTTTGTGAAAAATATATATTATTACGTGTGCAAATTTCAGCGCTGTAGCTCTAATAGTTTAGGAGATAGAGCCATTTAAATATCGACGAAGTTGTACGATTTAAGACATGTCACGGATTTTTTTGAAAACCACGGACCAAGCTCGAAATTTTATGGGAAATTCACTGGTGATATTCATTTTTCGATTAGAAACTTAGTTTTTAAGAAAATCGCAAAAGTATCGCCATTAGAGTGAATTTTTCCTAGTAACTGTAGAATACTTCCCTCTCATGCTCGTTCTGATTTTCGGAGAAACTTCGTTTTAAACTCAGATTAAAGGCCAAAATTTATAATATTACGTGTGCAAATTTCAGCGCTGTAGCTGTAATAGTTTAGGAGATAGAGCCGTTTGAATTAATAATTATCAGAGCTTGCAAAATGCGAAAATACAAAGCTTTTATTTTAAGGTTCCTGGAGGCCACATTTCTCATCCGCAAATAAAAAACTTGACTTTTTCTTACACTACAAAAATTTAGAAATACACGAGTGGCTGTAGAATCGATATATGTTATATAGTTTGTGAAAAATATATATTATTACGTGTGCAAGTTTCAGCGCTGTAGCTCTAATAATTTAGAAGATACAGCCATTTAAAGATCGACGAAGTTGTACGATTTAAGACATGTCACGGATTTTTTTGAAAACCCCGGACCAAGCTCGAAATGTTATGGGAATTTCACTGGTGATATTCATTTTTCGATTAGAAACTTAGTTTTTAAGAAAATCGCAAAAGTATCGCCATTAGAGTGAATTTCTTCCTAGTAACTGTAGAATATTTCCCTCTCATGCTCGTTCTGATTTTCGGAGAAACTTCGTTTAATACTCAGATTAAAGGCCAAAATTTATAATATTACGTGTGCAAATTTCAGCGCTGTAGCTGTAATAGTTTAGGAGATAGAGCCGTTTGAATTAATAATTGTCAGAGCTTGCAAAATGCGAAAATACAAAGCTTTTATTTTAAGGTTCCTGGAGGCCACATTTCTCATTCGCAAATAAAAAACTTGACTTTTTCTTACACTGCAAGAATTTAGAAATACACGCGTGGCTGTAGAATCGATATATGTTATATAGTTTGTGAAAAATATATATTATTACGTGTGCAAAATTCAGCGCTGTAGCTCTAATAGTTTAGGAGATAGAGCCATTTAAAGATCGACGAAGTTGTACGATTTAAGACATGTCACGGATTTTTTTGAAAACCACGGACCAAGCTCGAAATTTTATGGGAAATTCACTGGTGATATTCAATTTTCGATTAGAAACTTAGTTTTTAAGAAAATCGCAAAAGTATCGCCATTAGAGTAAATTTCTTCCTAGTAATTGCAGAATATTTCCCTCTCATGCTCGTTCTGATTTTCGGAGAAACTTCGTTTAAGACTCAGATTAAAGGCCAAAATTTATAATATTACGTGTGCAAATTTCAGCGCTGTAGCTGTAATAGTTTAGGAGATAGAGCCGTTTGAATTAATAATTGTCAGAGCTTGCAAAATGCGAAAATACAAAGCTTTTATTTTAAGGTTCCTGGAGGCCACATTTCTCATCCGCAAATAAAAAACTTGACTTTTCTTACACTACAAGAATTTAGAAATACACGAGTGGCTGTAGAATCGATATATGATATATAGTTTGTGAAAAATATATATTATTACGTGTGCAAGTTTCAGCGCTGTAGCTCTAATAGTTTAGGAGATAGAGCGATTTAAAGATCGACGAAGTTGTACGATTTAAGACATGTCACGGATTTTTTTGAAAACCACGGACCAAGCTCGAAATTTTATGGGAAATTCACTGGTGATATTCATTTTTCGATTAGAAACTTAGTTTTTAAGAAAATCGCAAAGTATCGCCATTAGAGTGAATTTCTTCCTAGTAACTGTAGAATATTTCCCTCTCATGCTCGTTCTGATTTTCGGAGAAACTTCGTTTAAGACTCAGATTAAAGGCAAAAATTTATAATATTACGTGTGCAAATTTCAGCGCTGTAGCTGTAATAGTTTAGGAGATAGAGCCGTTGAATTAATAATTGTCAGAGCTTGCAAAATTCGAAAATACAAAGCTTTTATTTTAAGGTTCCTGGAGGCCACATTTCTCATCCGCAAATAAAAAACTTGACTTTTTCTTACACTGCAAGAATTTAGAAATACACGCGTGGCTGTAGAATCGATATATGTTATATAGTTTGTGAAAAATATATATTATTACGTGTGCAAATTTCAGCGCTGTAGCTCTAATAGTTTAGGAGATAGAGCCATTTAAAGATCGACGAAGTTGTACGATTTAAGACATGTAGCGGATTTTTTTGAAAACCACGGACCAAGCTCGAAATTTTATGGGAAATTCACTGGTGATATTCAATTTTCGATTAGAAACTCAGTTTTTAAGAAAATCGCAAAAGTATCGCCATTAGAGTGAATTTCTTCCTAGTAACTGTAGAATATTTCCCTCTCATGCTCGTTCTGATTTTCGGAAAAACTTCGTTTAAGACTCAGATTAAAGGCCAAAATTTATAATATTACGTGTGCAAATTTAAGCGCTGTAGCTGTAATAGTTTAGGAGATAGAGCCGTTTGAATTAATAATTGTCAGAGCTTGCAAAATTCGAAAATACAAAGCTTTTAATTTTAGGTTCCTGGAGGCCACATTTCTCATCCGCAAATAAAAAACTTGACTTTTTCTTACACTGCAAGAATTTAGAAATACACGCGTGGCTGTAGAATCGATATATGTTATATATTTTGTGAAAAATATATATTATTACGTGTGCAAATTTCAGCGCTGTAGCTCTAATAGTTTAGGAGATAGAGCCATTTAAAGATCGACGAAGTTGTACGATTTAAGACATGACACGGATTTTTTTGAAAACCACGGACCAAGCTCGAAATTTTATGGGAATATCACTGGTGATATTCAATTTTCGATTAGAAACTTAGTTTTTATGAAAATCGCAAAAGTATCGCCATTAGAGTGAATTTCTTCCTAGTAACTGTAGAATATTTCCCTCTCATGCTCGTTCTGATTTTCGGAGAAACTTCGTTTAAGACTCAGATTAAAGGCCAAAATTTATAATATTACGTGTGCAAATTTCAGCGCTGTAGCTGTAATAGTTTAGGAGATAGAGCCGTTTGAATTAATAATTGTCAGAGCTTGCAAAATGCGAAAATACAAAGCTTTTATTTTAAGGTTCCTGGAGGCCACATTTCTCATCCGCAAATAAAAACTTGAATTTCTCTTACACTACAAGAATTTAGAAATACACGCGTGGCTGTAGAATCGATATATGTTATATAGTTTGTGAAAAATATATATTATTACGTGTGCAAATTTCAGCGCTGTAGCTCTAATAGTTTAGGAGATAGAGCCATTTAAAGATCGAAGAAGTTGTACGATTTAAGACATGTCACGGATTTTTTTGAAAACCACGGACCAAGCTCGAAATTTTATGGGAAATTCATTGGTGATATTCAATTTTCGATTAGAAACTTAGTTTTTAAGAAAATCGCAAAAGTATCGCCATTAGAGTGAATTTCTTCCTAGTAACTGTAGAATATTTCCCTCTCATGCTCGTTCTGATTTTCGGAGAAACTTCGTTTAAGACTCAGATTAAAGGCCAAAATTTATAATATTACGTGTGCAAATTTCAGCGCTGTAGCTGTAATAGTTTAGGAGATAGAGCCGTTTGAATTAATAATTGTCAGAGCTTGCAAAATGCGAAAATACAAAGCTTTTATTTTAAGGTTCCTGGAGGCCACATTTCTCATCCGCAAATAAAAAACTTGAATTTTTCTTACACTACAAGAATTTAGAAATACACGCGTGGCTGTAGAATCGATATATGTTATATAGTTTGTGAAAAATATATATTATTACGTGTGCAAATTTCAGCGCTGTAGCTCTAATAGTTTAGGAGATAGAGCCATTTAAAGATCGACGAAGTTGTACGATTTAAGACATGTCACGGATTTTTTTGAAAACAACGGACCAAGCTCGAACTTTTATGGGAAATTCACTGGTGATATTCAATTTCCGATTAGAAACTTAGTTTTTAAGAAAATCGCAAAAGTATCGCCATTAGAGTGAATTTCTTCCTAGTAACTGTAGAATATTTCCCTCTCATTCTCGTTCTGATTTTCGGAGAAACTTCGTTTAAGACTCAGATTAAAGGCCAAAATTTATAATATTACGTGTGCAAATTTCAGCGCTGTAGCTGTAATAGTTTAGGAGATAGAGCCGTTTGAATTAATAATTGTCAGAGCTTGCAAAATGCGAAAATACAAAGCTTTTATTTTAAGGTCCCTGGAGGCCACATTTCTCATCCGCAAATAAAAAACTTGACTTTTTCTTACACTACAAGAATTTAGAAATACACGAGTGGCTGTAGAATCGATATATGTTATATAGTTTGTGAAAAATATATATTATTACGTGTGCAAGTTTCAGCGCTGTAGCTCTAATAGTTTAGGAGATAGAGCCATTTAAAGATCGACGAAGTTGTACGATTTAAGACATGTCACGGATTTTTTGAAAACCCACGGACCAAGCTCGAAATTTTATGGGAAATTCACTGGTGATATTCAATTTTCGATTAGAAACTTAGTTTTTAAGAAAATCGCAAAAGTATCGCCATTAGAGTGAATTTCTTCCTAGTAACTGTAGAATATTTCCCTCTCATGCTCGTTCTGATTTTCGGAGAAACTTCGTTTAAGTCTCAGATTAAAGGCCAAAATTTATAATATTACGTGTGCAAATTTCAGCGCTGTAGCTGTAATAGTTTAGGAGATAGAGCCGTTTGAATTAATAATTGTCAGAGCTTGCAAAATGCGAAAATACAAAGCTTTTATTTTAAGGTTCCTGGAAGCCACATTTCTCATCCGCAAATAAAAAACTTGACTTTTTCTTACACTGCAAGAATTTTGAAATACACGCGTGGCTGTAGAATCGATATATGTTATATAGTTTGTGAACAATATATATTATTACGTGTGCAAATTTCAGCGCTGTAGCTCTAATAGTTTAGGAGATAGAGCCATTTAAAGATCGACGAAGTTGTACGATTTAAGACATGTCACGGATTTTTTTGAAAACCACGGACCAAGCTCGAAATTTTATGGGAAATTCACTGGTGATATTCAATTTCCGATTAGAAACTTAGTTTTTAAGAAAATCGCAAAAGTATCGCCATTAGAGTGAATTTCTTCCTAGTAACTGTAGAATATTTCCCTCTCATGCTCGTTCTGATTTTCGGAGAAACTTCGTTTAAGACTCAGATTTAAGGCCAAAATTTATAATATTACGTGTGCAAATTTCAGCGCTGTAGCTGTAATAGTTTAGGAGATAGAGCCGTTTGAATTAATAATTGTCAGAGCTTGCAAAATGCGAAAATACAAAGCTTTTATTTTAAGGTTTCTGGAGGCCACATTTCTCATCCGCAAATAAAAACTTGACTTTTCTTACACTACAAGAATTTAGAAATACACGAGTGGCTGTAGAATCGATATATGTTATATAGTTTGTGAAAATATATATTATTACGTGTGCAAGTTTCAGCGCTGTAGCTCTAATAGTTTAGGAGATACAGCCATTTAAAGATCGACGAAGTTGTACGATTTAAGACATGTCACGGATTTTTTGAAACCACGGACCAAGCTCGAAATTTTATGGGAAATTCACTGGTGATATTCATTTTTCGATTAGAACTTAGTTTTTAAGAAAATCGCAAAAGTATCGCCATTAGAGTGAATTTTTCCAAGTAACTGTAGAATACTTCCCTCTCATGCTCGTTCTGATTTTCGGAGAAACTTCGTTTTAAACTTAGATTAAAGGCCAAAATTTATAATATTACGTGTGCAAATTTCAGCGCTGTAGCTGTAATAGTTTAGGAGATAGAGCCGTTTGAATTAATAATTATCAGAGCTTGCAAAATGCGAAAATACAAAGCTTTTATTTTAAGGTTCCTGAGGCCACATTTCTCATCCGAAAATAAAAAACTTGAATTTTTCTTACACTACAAGAATTTAGAATACACGCGTGGCTGTAAAATCGATATATGTTATATAGTTTGTGAAAAATATATATTATTACGTGTGCAAATTTCAGCGCTGTAGCTCTAATAGTTTAGGAGATACAGCCATTTAAAGATCGACGAAGTTGTACGATTTAAGACATGTCACGGATTTTTTTGAAAACCACGGACCAAGCTCGAAATTTTATGGGAAATTCACTGGTGATATTCAATTTTCGATTAGAAACTTAGTTTTTAAGAAAATCGCAAAAGTATCGCCATTAGAGTAAATTTCTTCCTAGTAATTGTAGAAAATTTCCCTCTCATGCTCGTTCTGATTTTCGGAGAAACTTCGTTTAAGACTCAGATTAAAGGCCAAAATTTATAATATTACGTGTGCAAATTTCAGCGCTGTAGCTGTAATAGTTTAGGAGATAGAGCGTTTGAATAATAATTGTCAGAGCTTGCAAAATGCGAAAATACAAAGCTTTTATTTTAAGGTTCCTGGAGGCCACATTTCTCATACGCAAATAAAAAAACTTGACTTTTTCTTACACTACAAGTATTTAGAAATACACGAGTGGCTGTAGAATCGATATATGATATATAGTTTGGGAAAAATATATATTATTACGTGTGCAAGTTTCAGCGCTGTAGCTCTAATAGTTTAGGAGATAGAGCGATTTAAAGATCGACGAAGTTGTACGATTTAAGACATGTCACGGATTTTTTTGAAAACGACGGACCAAGCTCGAAATTTTATGGGAAATTCACTGGTGATATTCATTTTTCGATTAGAAACTTAGTTTTTAAGAAAATCGCAAAAGTATCGCCATTAGAGTGAATTTCTTCCTAGTAACTGTAGAATATTTCCCTCTCATGCTCGTTCTGATTTTCGGAGAAACTTCGTTTAAGACTCAGATTAAAGGCCAAAATTTATAATATTACGTGTGCAAATTTCAGCGCTGTAGCTGTAATAGTTTAGGAGATAGAGCCGTTTGAATTAATAATTGTCAGAGCTTGCAAAATGCGAAAATACAAAGCTTTTATTTTAAGGTTCCTGGAGGCCACATTTCTCATCCGCAAATAAAAAACTTGACTTTTTCTTACACTACAAGAATTTAGAAATACACGAGTGGCTGTAGAATCGATATATGTTATAGAGTTTGTGAAAAATATATATTTTTACGTGTGCAAATTTCAGCGCTGTAGCTCTAATAGTTTAGGAGATAGAGCCATTTAAAGATCGACGAAGTTGTACGATTTAAGACATGTCACGGATTTTTTTGAAAACCACGGACCAAGCTCGAAATTTTATGGGAAATTCACTGGTGATATTCAATTTTCGATTAGAAACTTAGTTTTTAAGAAAATCGCAAAGTATCGCCATTAGAGTGAATTTCTTCCTAGTAACTGTAGAATATTTCCCTCTCATGCTCGTTCTGATTTTCGGAGAAACTTCGTTTAAGACTCAGATTAAAGGCCAAAATTTATAATATTACGTGTGCAAATTTCAGCGCTGTAGCTGTAATAGTTTAGGAGATAGAGCCGTTTGAATTAATAATTGTCAGAGCTTGCAAAATGCGAAAATACAAAGCTTTTATTTTAAGGTTCCTGGAGGCCACATTTCTCATCCGCAAATAAAAAACTTGCCTTTTTCTTACACTGCAAGAATTTAGAAATACACGCGTGGCTGTAGAATCGATATATGTTATATAGTTTGTGAAAATATATATTATTACGTGTGCAAATTTCAGCGCTGTAGCTCTAATAGTTTAGGAGATAGAGCCATTTAAAGATCGACGAAGTCGTACGATTTAAGACATGTCGCGGATTATTTGAAAACCACGGACCAAGCTCGAAATTTTATGGGAAATTCACTGGTGATATTCAATTTCCGATTAGAAACTTAGTTTTTAAGAAAATCGCAAAAGTATCGCCATTAGAGTGAATTTCTTCCTAGTAACTGTAGAATATTTCCCTCTCATGCTCGTTCTGATTTTCGGAGAAACTTCGTTTAAGACTCAGATTAAAGGCCAAAATTTATAATATTACGTGTGCAAATTTCAGCGCTGTAGCTGTAATAGTTTAGGAGATAGAGCCGTTTGAATTAATAATTGTCAGAGCTTGCAAAATGCGAAAATACAAAGCTTTTATTTTAAGGTTCCTTGAGGCCACATTTCTCATCCGCAAATAAAAAACTTGACTTTTTCTTACACTGCAAGAATTTAGAAATACACGCGTGGCTGTAGAATCGATATATGTTATATAGTTTGTGAAAAATATATATTATTACGTGTGCAAATTTCAGCGCTGTAGCTCTAATAGTTTAGGAGATAGAGCCATTTAAAGATCGACGAAGTTGTACGATTTAAGACATGTCACGGATTTTTTTGAAAACCACGGACCAAGCTCGAAATTTTATGGGAAATTCACTGGTGATATTCAATTTCGATTAGAAACTTAGTTTTTAAGAAAATCGCAAAAGTATCGCCATTAGAGTGAATTTCTTCCTAGTAACTGTAGAATATTTCCCTCTCATGCTCGTTCTGATTTTCGGAGAAACTTCGTTTAAGACTCAGATTAAAGGCCAAAATTTATAATATTACATGTGCAAATTTCAGCGCTGTAGCTGTAATAGTTTAGGAGATAGAGCCGTTTGAATTAATAATTGTCAGAGCTTGCAAAATGCGAAAATACAAAGCTTTTATTTTAAGGTTCCTGGAGGCCACATTTCTCATCCGCAAATAAAAAACTTGACTTCTTCTTACACTACAAGAATTTAGAAATACAGGAGTGGCTTGTAGAATCGATATATGTTATATAGTTTGTGAAAAATATATTTATTACGTGTGCAAGTTTCAGCGCTGTAGCTCTAATAGTTTAGGAGATACAGCCATTTAAAAATCGACGAAGTTGTACGATTTAAGACATGTCACGGATTTTTTTGAAAACCACGGACCAAGCTCGAAATTTTATGGGAAATTCACTGGTGATATTCAATTTTTGATTAGAAACTTAGTTTTTAAGAAAAATCGCAAAAGTATCGCCATTAGAGTGAATTTTTCCTAGTAACTGTAGAATACTTCCCTCTCATGCTCGTTCTGATTTTCGGAGAAACTTCGTTTTAAACTCAGATTAAAGGCCAAAATTTATAATATTACGTGTGCAAATTTCAGCGCTGTAGCTGTAATAGTTTAGGAGATAGAGCCGTTTGAATTAATAATTATCAGAGCTTGCAAAATGCGAAAATACAAAGCTTTTATTTTAAGGTTCCTGGAGGCCACATTTCTCATCCGCAAATAAAAAACTTGACTTTTTCTTACACTACAAGAATTTAGAAATACACGAGTGGCTGTAGAATCGATATATGTTATATAGTTTGTGAAAAATATATATTATTACGTGTGCAATTTCAGCGCTCTAGCTCTAATAATTTAGGAGATACAGCCATTTAAAGATCGACGAAGTTGTACGATTTAAGACATGTCACGGATTTTTTTGAAAACCCCGGACCAAGCTCGAAATGTTATGGGAATTTCACTGGTGATATTCATTTTTCGATTAGAAACTTAGTTTTTAAGAAAATCGCAAAAGTATCGCCATTAGAGTGAATTTCTTCCTAGTAACTGTAGAATATTTCCCTCTCATGCTCGTTCTGATTTTCGGAGAAACTTCGTTTAAGACTCAGATTAAAGGCCAAAATTTATAATATTACGTGTGCAAATTTCAGCGCTGTAGGTGTAATAGTTTAGGAGATAGAGCCGTTTGAATTAATAATTGTCAGAGCTTGCAAAATGCGAAAATACAAAGCTTTTATTTTAAGTTCCTGGAGGCCACATTTCTCATCCGCAAATAAAAAACTTGACTTTTTCTTACACTGCAAGAATTTAGAAATACACGCGTGGCTGTAGAATCGATATATGTTATATAGTTTGTGAAAAATATATATTATTATGTGTGCAAATTTCAGCGCTGTAGCTCTAATAGTTTAGGAGATAGAGCCATTTAAAGATCGACGAAGTTGTACGATTTAAGACATGTCACGGATTATTTGAAAACCACGGACCAAGCTCGAAATTTTATGGGAAATTCACTGGTTGATATTCAATTTCCGATTAGAAACTTAGTTTTTAAGAAAATCGCAAAAGTATCGCCATTAGAGTGAATTTCTTTCTAGTAACTGTAGAATATTTCCCTCTCATGCTCGTTCTGATTTTCGGAGAAACTTCGTTTAAGACTCAGATTAAAGGCCAAAATTAATAATATTACGTGTGCAAATTTCAGCGCTGTAGCTGTAATAGTTTAGGAGATAGAGCCGTTTGAATTAATATTGTCCAGAGCTTGCAAAATGCGAAAATACAAAGCTTTTATTTTAAGGTTCCTGGAGGCCACATTTCTCATCCGCAAATAAAAAACTTGACTTCTTCTTACACTACAAGAATTTAGAAATACACGAGTGGCTGTAGAATCGATATATGTTATATAGTTTGTGAAAAATATATATTATTACGTGTGCAAGTTTCAGCGCTGTAGCTCTAATAGTTTAGGAGATAGAGCCATTTAAAGATCGACGAAGTTGTACGATTTAAGACATGTAGCGGATTTTTTTGAAAACCACGGACCAAGCTCGAAATTTTATGGGAAATTCACTGGTGATATTCAATTTTCGATTAGAAACTCAGTTTTTAAGAAAATCGCAAAAGTATCGCCATTAGAGTGAATTTCTTCCTAGTAACTGTAGAATATTTCCCTCTCATGCTCGTTCTGATTTTCGGAAAAACTTCGTTTAAGGCTCAGATTAAAGGCCAAAATTTATAATATTACGTGTGCAAATTTAAGCGCTGTAGCTGTAGTAGTTTAGGAGATAGAGCCGTTTGAATTAATAATTGTCAGAGCTTGCAAAATTCGAAAATACAAAGCTTTTATTTTTAGGTTCCTGGAGGCCACATTTCTCATCCGCAAATAAAAAACTTGACTTTTTCTTACACTGCAAGAATTTAGAAATACACGCGTGGCTGTAGAATCGATATATGTTATATATTTTGTGAAAAATATATATTATTACGTGTGCAAATTTCAGCGCTGTAGCTCTAATAGTTTAGGAGATAGAGCCATTTAAAGATCGACGAAGTTGTACGATTTAAGACATGACACGGATTTTTTTGAAAACCACGGACCAAGCTCGAAATTTTATGGGAATATCACTGGTGATATTCAATTTTCGATTAGAAACTTAGTTTTTATGAAAATCGCAAAAGTATCGCCATTAGAGTGAATTTCTTCCTAGTAACTGTAGAATATTTCCCTCTCATGCTCGTTCTGATTTTCGGAGAAACTTCGTTTAAGACTCAGATTAAAGGCCAAAATTTATAATATTACGTGTGCAAATTTCAGCGCTGTAGCTGTAATAGTTTAGGAGATAGAGCCGTTTGAATTAATAATTGTCAGAGCTTGCAAAATGCGAAAATACAAAGCTTTTATTTTAAGGTTCCTGGAGGCCACATTTCTCATCCGCAAATAAAAAACTTGAATTTTTCTTACACTACAAGAATTTAGAAATACACGCGTGGCTGTAGAATCGATATATGTTATATAGTTTGTGAAAAATATATATTATTACGTGTGCAAATTTCAGCGCTGTAGCTCTAATAGTTTAGGAGATAGAGCCATTTAAAAATCGACGAAGTTGTACGATTTAAGACATGTCACGGAGTTTTTTGAAAACCACGGACCAAGCTCGAAATTTTATGGGAAATTCACTGGTGATATTCAATTTCCGATTAGAAACTTAGTTTTTAAGAAAATCGCAAAAGTATCGCCATTAGAGTGAATTTCTTCCTAGTAACTGTAGAATATTTCCCTCTCATTCTCGTTCTGATTTTCGGAGAAACTTCGTTTAAGACTCAGATTAAAGGCCAAAATTTATAATATTACGTGTGCAAATTTCAGCGCTGTAGCTGTAATAGTTTAGGAGATAGAGCCGTTTGAATTAATAATTGTCAGAGCTTGCAAAATGCGAAAATACAAAGCTTTTATTTTAAGGTCCCTGGAGGCCACATTTCTCATCCGCAAATAAAAAACTTGACTTTTTCTTACACTACAAGAATTTAGAAATACACGAGTGGCTGTAGAATCGATATATGTTATATAGTTTGTGAAAAATATATATATTACGTGTGCAAGTTTCAGCGCTGTAGCTCTAATAGTTAGGAGATAGAGCCATTTAAAGATCGACGAAGTTGTACGATTTAAGACATTGTCACGGATTTTTTTGAAAACCACGGACCAAGCTCGAAATTTTATGGGAAATTCACTGGTGATATTCAATTTTCGATTAGAAACTTAGTTTTTTAAGAAAATCGCAAAGTATCGCCATTAGAGTGAATTTCTTCCTAGTAACTGTAGAATATTTCCCTCTCATGCTCGTTCTGATTTTCGGAGAAACTTCGTTTAAGTCTCAGATTAAAGGCCAAAATTTATAATATTACGTGTGCAAATTTCAGCGCTGTAGCTGTAATAGTTTAGGAGATAGAGCCGTTTGAATTAATAATTGTCAGAGCTTGCAAAATGCGAAAATACAAAGCTTTTATTTTAAGGTTCCTGGAAGCCACATTTCTCATCCGCAAATAAAAAACTTGACTTTTTCTTACACTGCAAGAATTTAGAAATACACGCGTGGCTGTGGAATCGATATATGTTATATAGTTTGTGAACAATATATATTATTACGTGTGCAAATTTCAGCGCTGTAGCTCTAATAGTTTAGGAGATAGAGCCATTTAAAGATCGACGAAGTTGTACGATTTAAGACATGTCACGGATTTTTTTGAAAACCACGGACCAAGCTCGAAATTTTATGGGAAATTCACTGGTGATATTCAATTTCCGATTAGAAACTTAGTTTTTAAGAAAATCGCAAAAGTATCGCCATTAGAGTGAATTTCTTCCTAGTAACTGTAGAATATTTCCCTCTCATGCTCGTTCTGATTTTCGGAGAAACTTCGTTTAAGACTCAGATTTAAGGCCAAAATTTATAATATTACGTGTGCAAATTTCAGCGCTGTAGCTGTAATAGTTTAGGAGATAGAGCCGTTTGAATTAATAATTGTCAGAGCTTGCAAAATGCGAAAATACAAAGCTTTTATTTTAAGGTTCCTGGAGGCCACATTTCTCATCCGCAAATAAAAAACTTGACTTTTCTTACACTACAAGAATTTAGAAATACACGAGTGGCTGTAGAATCGATATATGTTATATAGTTTGTGAAAATATATATTATTACGTGTGCAAGTTTCAGCGCTGTAGCTCTAATAGTTTAGGAGATACAGCCATTTAAAGATCGACGAAGTTGTACGATTTAAGACATGTCACGGATTTTTTTGAAAACCACGGACCAAGCTCGAAATTTTATGGAAATTCACTGGTGATATTCATTTTTCGATTAGAAACTTAGTTTTTAAGAAAATCGCAAAAGTATCGCCATTAGAGTGAATTTTTCCTAGTAACTGTAGAATACTTCCCTCTCATACTCGTTCTGATTTTCGGAGAAACTTCGTTTTAAACTTAGATTAAAGGCCAAAATTTATAATATTACGTGTGCAAATTTCAGCGCTGTAGCTGTAATAGTTTAGGAGATAGAGCCGTTTGAATTAATAATTATCAGAGCTTGCAAAATGCGAAAATACAAAGCTTTTATTTTAAGGTTCCTGGAGGCCACATTTCTCATCCGAAAATAAAAAACTTGAATTTTTCTTACACTACAAGAATTTAGAAATACACGCGTGGCTGTAAAATCGATATATGTTATATAGTTTGTGAAAAATATATATTATTACGTGTGCAAATTTCAGCGCTGTAGCTCTAATAGTTTAGGAGATACAGCCATTTAAAGATCGACGAAGTTGTACGATTTAAGACATGTCACGGATTTTTTTTGAAAACCGCGGACCAAGCTCGAAATTTTATGGGAAATTCACTGGTGATATTCATTTTTCGATTAGAAACTTAGTTTTTAAGAAAATCGCAAAAGTATCGCCATTAGAGTGAATTTCTTCCTAGTAACTGTAGAATATTTCCCTCTCATGCTCGTTCTGATTTTCGGAGAAACTTCGGTTAGGACTCAGATTAAAGGCCAAAATTTATAATATTACGTGTGCAAATTTCAGCGCTGTAGCTGTAATAGTTTAGGAGATAGAGCCGTTTGAATTAATAATAGTCAGAGTTGCAAAATGCGATAATACAAAGCTTTTATTTTAAGGTTCCTGGAGGCCACATTTCTCATCCGCAAATAAAAAACTTGAACTTTTCTTACACTACAAGAATTTAGAAATACACGCGTGGCTGTAGAATCGATATATGTTATATAGTTTGTGAAAAATATATATTATTACGTGTGCAAATTTCAGCGCTGTAGCTCTAATAGTTTAGGAGATATAGCCATTTAAAGATCGACGAAGTTGTACGATTTAAGACATGTCACGGATTTTTTTGAAAACCACGGACCAAGCTCGAAATTTTATGGGAAATTCAATGGTGATATTCAATTTTCGATTAGAAACTTAGTTTTTAAGAAAATCGCAAAAGTATCGCCATTAGAGTGAATTTCTTCCTAGTAACTGTAGAATATTTCCCTCTCATGCTCGTTCTGATTTTCGGAGAAACTTCGTTTAAGACTCAGATTAAAGGCCAAAATTTATAATATTACGTGTGCAAATTTCAGCGCTGTAGCTGTAATAGTTTAGGAGATAGAGCCGTTTGAATTAATAATTGTCAGAGCTTGCAAAATTCGAAAATACAAAGCTTTTATTTTAAGGTTCCTGGAGGCCACATTTCTCATCCGCAAATAAAAAACTTGACTTTTTCTTACACTGCAAGAATTTAGAAATACACGCGTGGCTGTAGAATCGATATATGTTATATAGTTTGTGAAAAATATATATTATTACGTGTGCAAATTTCAGCGCTGTAGCTCTAATAGTTTAGGAGATAGAGCCATTTAAAGATCGACGAAGTTGTACGATTTAAGACATGTCAAGGATTTTTTTGAAAACCACGGACCAAGCTCGAAATTTTATGGGAAATTCACTGGTGATATTCAATTTCCGATCAGAAACTTAGTTTTTAAGAAAATCGCAAAAGTATCGCCATTAGAGTGAATTTCTTCCTAGTAACTGTAGAATATTTCCCTCTCATGCTCGTTCTGATATTCGGAGAAACTTCGTTTAAGACTCAGATTAAAGGCCAAAATTTATAATATTACGTGTGCAAATTTCAGCGCTGTAGCTGTAATAGTTTAGGAGATAGAGCCGTTTGAATTAATAATTGTCAGAGCTTGCAAAATTCGAAAATACAAAGCTTTTATTTTAAGGTTCCTGGAGGCCACATTTCTCATCCGCAAATAAAAAACTTGACTTTTTCTTACACTGCAAGAATTTAGAAATACACGCGTGGCTGTAGAATCGATATATGTTATATAGTTTGTGAAAAATATATATTATTACGTGTGCAAATTTCAGCGCTGTAGCTCTAATAGTTTAGGAGATAGAGCCATTTAAAGATCGACGAAGTTGTACGAGTTAAGACATGTCACGGATTTTTTTGAAAACCACGGACCAAGCTCGAAATTTTATGGGAAATTCACTGGTGATATTCAATTTTCGATTAGAAACTTAGTTTTTAAGAAAATCGCAAAAGTATCGCCATTAGAGTGAATTTCTTCCTAGTAACTGTAGAATATTTCCCTCTCATGCTCGTTCTGATTTTCGGAGAAACTTCGTTTAAGACTCAGATTAAAGGCCAAAATTTATAATATTACGTGTGCAAATTTCAGCGCTGTAGCTGTAATAGTTTAGGAGATAGAGCCGTTTGAATTAATAATTGTCAGAGCTTGCAAAATGCGAAAATACAAAGCTTTTATTTTAAGGTTCCTGGAGGCCACATTTCTCATCCGCAAATAAAAAACTTGAATTTTTCTTACACTACAAGAATTTAGAAATACACGCGTGGCTGTAGAATCGATATATGTTATATAGTTTGTGAAAAATATATATTATTACGTGTGCAAATTTCAGCGCTGTAGCTCTAATAGTTTAGGAGATAGAGCCATTTAAAGATCGACGAAGTTGTACGATTTAAGACATGTCACGGATTTTTTTGAAAACCACGGACAAAGCTCGAAATTTTATGGGAAATTCACTGGTGATATTCAATTTTCGATTAGAAACTTAGTTTTTAAGAAAATCGCAAAAGCATCGCCATTAGAGTGAATTTCTTCCTAGTAACTGTAGAATATTTCCCTCTCATGCTCGTTCTGATTTTCGGAGAAACTTCGTTTAAGACTCAGATTAAAGGCCAAAATTTCTAATATTACGTGTGCAAATTTCAGCGCTGTAGCTGTAATAGTTTAGGAGATAGAGCCGTTTGAATTAATAATTGTGAGAGCTTGCAAAATGCGAAAATACAAAGCTTTTATTTTAAGGTTCCTGGAGGCCACATTTCTCATCCGCAAATAAAAAACTTGAATTTTTCTTACACTACAAGAATTTAGAAATACACGCGTGGCTGTAGAATCGATATATGTTATATAGTTTGTGAAAAATATATATTATTACGTGTGCAAATTTCAGCGCTGTAGCTCTAATAGTTTAGGAGATAGAGCCATTTAAAGATCGACGAAGTTGTACGATTTAAGACATGTCACGGATTTTTTTGAAAACCACGGACCAAGCTCGAAATTTTATGGGAAATTCACTGGTGATATTCAATTTTCAATTAGAAACTTAGTTTTTAAGAAAATCGCAAAAGTATCGCCATTAGAGTGAATTTCTTCCTAGTAACTGTAGAATATTTCCCTCTCATGCTCGTTCTGATTTTCGGAGAAACTTCGTTTAAGACTCAGATTGAAGGACAAAATTTATAATATTACGTGTGTAAATTTCAGTGCTGTAGCTGTAATAGTTTAGGAGATAGAGCCGTTTGAATTAATAATTGTCAGAGCTTGCAAAATGCGAAAATACAAAGCTTTTATTTTAAGGTTCCTGGAGGCCACATTTCTCATCCGCAAATAAAAAACTTGACTTTTTCTTACACTGCAAGAATTTAGAAATACACGCGTGGCTGTAGAATCGATATATGTTATATAGTTTGTGAAAAATATATATTATTACGTGTGCAAATTTCAGCGCTGTAGCTCTAATAGTTTAGGAGATAGAGCCATTTAAAGATCGACGAAGTTGTACGATTTAAGACATGTCACGGATTTTTTTGAAAACCACGGACCAAGCTCGAAATTTTATGGGAAATTCACTGGTGATATTCAATTTTCAATTAGAAACTTAGTTTTTAAGAAAATCGCAAAAGTATCGCCATTAGAGTGAATTTCTTCCTAGTAACTGTAGAATATTTCCCTCTCATGCTCGTTCTGATTTTCGGAGAAACTTCGTTTAAGACTCAGATTGAAGGACAAAATTTATAATATTACGTGTGTAAATTTCAGTGCTGTAGCTGTAATAGTTTAGGAGATAGAGCCGTTTGAATTAATAATTGTCAGAGCTTGCAAAATGCGAAAATACAAAGCTTTTATTTTAAGGTTCCTGGAGGCCACATTTCTCATCCGCAAATAAAAAACTTGACTTTTTCTTACACTGCAAGAATTTAGAAATACACGCGTGGCTGTAGAATCGATATATGTTATATAGTTTGTGAAAAATATATATTATTACGTGTGCAAATTTCAGCGCTGTAGCTCTAATAGTTTAGGAGATAGAGCCATTTAAATATCGACGAAGTTGTACGATTTAAGACATGTCACGGATTTTTTTGAAAACCACGGACCAAGCTCGAAATTTTATGGGAAATTCACTGGTGATATTCAATTTCCGATTAGAAACTTAGTTTTTAAGAAAATCGCAAAAGTATCGCCATTAGAGTGAATTTCTTCCTAGTAACTGTAGAATATTTCCCTCTCATGCTCGTTCTGATTTTCGGAGAAACTTCGTTTAAGACTCAGATTAAAGGCCAAAATTTATAATATTACGTGTGCAAATTTCAGCGCTGTAGCTGTAATAGTTTAGGAGATAGAGCCGTTTGAATTAATAATTGTCAGAGCTTGCAAAATGCGAAAATACAAAGCTTTTATTTTAAGGTTCCTGGAGGCCACATTTCTCATCCGCAAATAAAAAACTTGACTTTTTCTTACACTACAAGAATTTAGAAATACACGAGTGGCTGTAGAATCGATATATGTTATATAGTTTGTGAAAATATATATTATTACGTGTGCAAGTTTCAGCGCTGTAGCTCTAATAGTTTAGGAGATACAGCCATTTAAAGATCGACGAAGTTGTACGATTTAAGACATGTCACGGATTTTTTTGAAAACCACGGACCAAGCTCGAAATTTTATGGGAAATTCACTGGTGATATTCATTTTTCGATTAGAAACTTAGTTTTTAAGAAAATCGCAAAAGTGTCGCCATTAGAGTGAATTTCTTCCTAGTAACTGTAGAATACTTCCCTCTCATGCTCGTTCTGATTTTCGGAGAAACTTCGTTTTAAACTCAGATTAAAGGCCAAAATTTATAATATTACGTGTGCAAATTTCAGCGCTGTAGCTGTAATAGTTTAGAAGATAGAGCCGTTTGAATTAATAATTATCAGAGCTTGCAAAATGCGAAAATACAAAGCTTTTATTTTAAGGTTCCTGGAGGCCACATTTCTCATCCGCAAATAAAAAACTTGACTTTTTCTTACACTACAAGAATTTAGAAATACACGCGTGGCTGTAAAATCGATATATGTTATATAGTTTGTGAAAAATATATATTATTACGTGTGCAAATTTCAGCGCTGTAGCTCTAATAGTTTAGGAGATACAGCCATTTAAAGATCGACGAAGTTGTACGATTTAAGACATGTCACGGATTTTTTTGAAAACCGCGGAGCAAGCTCGAAATTTTATGGGAAATTCACTGGTGATATTCATTTGTCGATTAGAAACTTAGTTTTTAAGAAAATCGCAAAAGTATCGCCATTAGAGTGAATTTCTTCCTAGTAACTGTAGAATATTTCCCTCTCATGCTCGTTCTGATTTTCGGAGAAACTTCGGTTAAGACTCAGATTAAAGGCCAAAATTTATAATATTACGTGTGCAAATTTCAGCGCTGTAGCTGTAATAGTTTAGGAGATAGAGCCGTTTGAATTAATAATTGTCAGAGTTGCAAAATGCGAAAATACAAAGCTTTTATTTTAAGGTTCCTGGAGGCCACATTTCTCATCCGCAAATAAAAAACTTGACTTTTTCTTACACTGCAAGAATTTAGAAATACACGCGTGGCTGTAGAATCGATATATGTTATATAGTTTGTGAAAAATATATATTATTACGTGTGCAAATTTCAGCGCTGTAGCTCTAATAGTTTAGGAGATAGAGCCATTTAAAGATCGACGAAGTTGTACGATTTAAGACATGTCACGGATTTTTTTGAAAACCACGGACCAAGCTCGAAATTTTATGGGAAATTCACTGGTGATATTCAATTTCCGATTAGAAACTTAGTTTTTAAGAAAATCGCAAAAGTATCGCCATTAGAGTGAATTTCTTCCTAGTAACTGTAGAATATTTCCATCTCATGCTCGTTCTGATTTTCGGAGAAACTTCGTTTAAGACTCAGATTAAAGGCCAAAATTTATAATATTACGTGTGCAAATTTCAGCGCTGTAGCTGTAATAGTTTAGGAGATAGAGCCGTTTGAATTAATAATTGTCAGAGCTTGCAAAATGCGAAAATACAAAGCTTTTATTTTAAGGTTCCTGGAGGCCAGATTTCTCATCCGCAAATAAAAAACTTGACTTTTTCTTACACTACAAGAATTTAGAAATACACGAGTGGCTGTAGAATCGATATATGTTATATAGTTTGTGAAAAATATATATTATTACGTGTGCAAGTTTCAGCGCTGTAGCTCTAATAGTTTAGGAGATAGAGCCATTTAAAGATCGACGAAGTTGTACGATTTAAGACATGTAGCGGATTTTTTTGAAAACCACGGACCAAGCTCGAAATTTTATGGGAAATTCACTGGTGATATTCAATTTTCGATTAGAAATTTAGTTTTTAAGAAAATCGCAAAAGTATCGCCATTAGAGTGAATTTCTTCCTAGTAACTGTAGAATATTTCCCTCTCATGCTCGTTCTGATTTTCTGAAAAACTTCGTTTAAGACTCAGATTAAAGGCCAAAATTTATAATATTACGTGTGCAAATTTAAGCGCTCTAGCTGTAATAGTTTAGGTGATAGAGCCGTTTGAATTAATAATTGTCAGAGCTTGCAAAATTCGAAAATACAAAGCTTTTATTTTAAGGTTCCTGGAGGCCACATTTCTCATCCGCAAATAAAAAACTTGACTTTTTCTTACACTGCAAAAATTTAGAAATACACGCGTGGCTGTAGAATCGATATATGTTATATATTTTGTGAAAAATATATATTATTACGTGTGCAAATTTCAGCGCCGTAGCTCTAATAGTTTAGGAGATAGAGCCATTTAAAGATCGACGAAGTTGTACGATTTAAGACATGACACGGATTTTTTTGAAAACCACGGACCAAGCTCGAAATTTTATGGGAAATTCACTGGTGATATTCAATTTTCGATTAGAAACTTAGTTTTTAAGAAAATCGCAAAAGTATCGCCATTAGAGTGAATTTCTTCCTAGTAACTGTAGAATATTTCCCTCTCATGCTCGTTCTGATTTTCGGAGAAACTTCGTTTAAGACTCAGATTAAAGGCCAAAATTTATAATATTACGTGTGCAAATTTCAGCGCTGTAGCTGTAATAGTTTAGGAGATAGAGCCGTTTGAATTAATAATTGTCAGAGCTTGCAAAATGCGAAAATACAAAGCTTTTATTTTAAGGTTCCTGGAGGCCACATTTCTCATCCGCAAATAAAAAACTTGAATTTCTCTTACACTACAAGAATTTAGAAATACACGCGTGGCTGTAGAATCGATATATGTTATATAGTTTGTGAAAAATATATATTATTACGTGTGCAAATTTCAGCGCTGTAGCTCTAATAGTTTAGGAGATAGAGCCATTTAAAGATCGAAGAAGTTGTACGATTTAAGACATGTCACGGATTTTTTTGAAAACCACGGACCAAGCTCGAAATTTTATGGGAAATTCACTGGTGATATTCAATTTTCGATTAGAAACTTAGTTTTTAAGAAAATCGCAAAAGTATCGCCATTAGAGTGAATTTCTTCCTAGTAACTGTAGAATATTTCCCTCTCATGCTCGTTCTGATTTTCGGAGAAACTTCGTTTAAGACTCAGATTAAAGGCCAAAATTTCTAATATTACGTGTGCAAATTTCAGCGCTGTAGCTGTAATAGTTTAGGAGATAGAGCCGTTTGAATTAATAATTGTCAGAGCTTGCAAAATGCGAAAATACAAAGCTTTTATTTTAAGGTTCCTGGAGGCCACATTTCTCATCCGCAAATAAAAAACTTGAATTTTTCTTACACTACAAGAATTTAGAAATACACGCCTGGCTGTAGAATCGATATATGTTATATAGTTTGTGAAAAATATATATTATTACGTATGCAAATTTCAGCGCTGTAGCTCTAATAGTTTAGGAGATAGAGCCATTTAAAGATCGACGAAGTTGTACGATTTAAGACATGTCACGGATTTTTTTGAAAACCACGGACCAAGCTCGAAATTTTATGGGAAATTCACTGGTGATATTCAATTTCCGATTAGAAACTTAGTTTTTAAGAAAATCGCAAAAGTATCGCCATTAGAGTGAATTTCTTCCTAGTAACTGTAGAATATTTCCCTCTCATTCTCGTTCTGATTTTCGGAGAAACTTCGTTTAAGACTCAGATTAAAGGCCAAAATTTATAATATTACGTGTGCAAATTTCAGCGCTGTAGCTGTAATAGTTTAGGAGATAGAGCCGTTTGAATTAATAATTGTCAGAGCTTGCAAAATGCGAAAATACAAAGCTTTTATTTTAAGGTCCCTGGAGGCCACATTTCTCATCCGCAAATAAAAAACTTGACTTTTTCTTACACTACAAGAATTTAGAAATACACGAGTGGCTGTAGAATCGATATATGTTACATAGTTTGTGAAAAATATATATTATTACGTGTGCAAGTTTCAGCGCTGTAGCTCTAATAGTTTAGGAGATAGAGCCATTTAAAGATCGACGAAGTTGTACGATTTAAGACATGTCACGGATTTTTTTGAAAACCACGGACCAAGCTCGAAATTTTATGGGAAATTCACTGGTGATATTCAATTTTCGATTAGAAACTTAGTTTTTAAGAAAATCGCAAAAGTATCGCCATTAGAGTGAATTTCTTCCTAGTAACTGTAGAATATTTCCCTCTCATGCTCGTTCTGATTTTCGGAGAAACTTCGTTTAAGACTCAGATTAAAGGCCAAAATTTATAATATTACGTGTGCAAATTTCAGCGCTGTAGCTGTAATAGTTTAGGAGATAGAGCCGTTTGAATTAATAATTGTCAGAGCTTGCAAAATGCGAAAATAGAAAGCTTTTATTTTAAGGTTCCTGGAGGCCACATTTCTCATCCGCAAATAAAAAACTTGACTTTTTCTTACACTACAAGAATTTAGAAATACACGAGTGGCTGTAGAATCGATATATGTTATATAGTTTGTGAAAATATATATTATTACGTGTGCAAGTTTCAGCGCTGTAGCTCTAATAGTTTAGGAGATACAGCCATTTAAAGATCGACGAAGTTGTACGATTTAAGACATGTCACGGATTTTTTTGAAAACCACGGACCAAGCTCGAAATTTTATGGGAAATTCACTGGTGATATTCATTTTTCGATTAGAAACTTAGTTTTTAAGAAAATCGCAAAAGTGTCGCCATTAGAGTGAATTTCTTCCTAGTAACTGTAGAATACTTCCCTCTCATGCTCGTTCTGATTTTCGGAGAAACTTCGTTTTAAACTCAGATTAAAGGCCAAAATTTATAATATTACGTGTGCAAATTTCAGCGCTGTAGCTGTAATAGTTTAGAAGATAGAGCCGTTTGAATTAATAATTATCAGAGCTTGCAAAATGCGAAAATACAAAGCTTTTATTTTAAGGTTCCTGGAGGCCACATTTCTCATCCGAAAATCAAAAACTTGAATTTTTCTTACACTACAAGAATTTAGAAATACACGCGTGGCTGTAAAATCGATATATGTTATATAGTTTGTGAAAAATATATATTATTACGTGTGCAAATTTCAGCGCTGTAGCTCTAATAGTTTAGGAGATACAGCCATTTAAAGATCGACGAAGTTGTACGATTTAAGACATGTCACGGATTTTTTTGAAAACCGCGGAGCAAGCTCGAAATTTTATGGGAAATTCACTGGTGATATTCATTTTTCGATTAGAAACTTAGTTTTTAAGAAAATCGCAAAAGTATCGCCATTAGAGTGAATTTCTTCCTAGTAACTGTAGAATATTTCCCTCTCATGCTCGTTCTGATTTTCGGAGAAACTTCGGTTAAGACTCAGATTAAAGGCCAAAATTTATAATATTACGTGTGCAAATTTCAGCGCTGTAGCTGTAATAGTTTAGGAGATAGAGCCGTTTGAATTAATAATTGTCAGAGTTGCAAAATGCGAAAATACAAAGCTTTTATTTTAAGGTTCCTGGAGGCCACATTTCTCATCCGCAAATAAAAAACTTGACTTTTTCTTACACTGCAAGAATTTAGAAATACACGCGTGGCTGTAGAATCGATATATGTTATATAGTTTGTGAAAAATATATATTATTACGTGTGCAAATTTCAGCGCTGTAGCTCTAATAGTTTAGGAGATAGAGCCATTTAAAGATCGACGAAGTTGTACGATTTAAGACATGTCACGGATTTTTTTGAAAACCACGGACCAAGCTCGAAATTTTATGGGAAATTCACTGGTGATATTCAATTTCCGATTAGAAACTTAGTTTTTAAGAAAATCGCAAAAGTATCGCCATTAGAGTGAATTTCTTCCTAGTAACTGTAGAATATTTCCATCTCATGCTCGTTCTGATTTTCGGAGAAACTTCGTTTAAGACTCAGATTAAAGGCCAAAATTTATAATATTACGTGTGCAAATTTCAGCGCTGTAGCTGTAATAGTTTAGGAGATAGAGCCGTTTGAATTAATAATTGTCAGAGCTTGCAAAATGCGAAAATACAAAGCTTTTATTTTAAGGTTCCTGGAGGCCACATTTCTCATCCGCAAATAAAAAACTTGACTTTTTCTTACACTACAAGAATTTAGAAATACACGAGTGGCTGTAGAATCGATATATGTTATATAGTTTGTGAAAAATATATATTATTACGTGTGCAAGTTTCAGCGCTGTAGCTCTAATAGTTTAGGAGATAGAGCCATTTAAAGATCGACGAAGTTGTACGATTTAAGACATGTAGCGGATTTTTTTGAAAACCACGGACCAAGCTCGAAATTTTATGGGAAATTCACTGGTGATATTCAATTTTCGATTAGAAATTTAGTTTTTAAGAAAATCGCAAAAGTATCGCCATTAGAGTGAATTTCTTCCTAGTAACTGTAGAATATTTCCCTCTCATGCTCGTTCTGATTTTCTGAAAAACTTCGTTTAAGACTCAGATTAAAGGCCAAAATTTATAATATTACGTGTGCAAATTTAAGCGCTCTAGCTGTAATAGTTTAGGAGATAGAGCCGTTTGAATTAATAATTGTCAGAGCTTGCAAAATTCGAAAATACAAAGCTTTTATTTTAAGGTTCCTGGAGGCCACATTTCTCATCCGCAAATAAAAAACTTGACTTTTTCTTACACTGCAAAAATTTAGAAATACACGCGTGGCTGTAGAATCGATATATGTTATATATTTTGTGAAAAATATATATTATTACGTGTGCAAATTTCAGCGCTGTAGCTCTAATAGTTTAGGAGATAGAGCCATTTAAAGATCGACGAAGTTGTACGATTTAAGACATGACACGGATTTTTTTGAAAACCACGGACCAAGCTCGAAATTTTATGGGAAATTCACTGGTGATATTCAATTTTCGATTAGAAACTTAGTTTTTAAGAAAATCGCAAAAGTATCGCCATTAGAGTGAATTTCTTCCTAGTAACTGTAGAATATTTCCCTCTCATGCTCGTTCTGATTTTCGGAGAAACTTCGTTTAAGACTCAGATTAAAGGCCAAAATTTATAATATTACGTGTGCAAATTTCAGCGCTGTAGCTGTAATAGTTTAGGAGATAGAGCCGTTTGAATTAATAATTGTCAGAGCTTGCAAAATGCGAAAATACAAAGCTTTTATTTTAAGGTTCCTGGAGGCCACATTTCTCATCCGCAAATAAAAAACTTGAATTTCTCTTACACTACAAGAATTTAGAAATACACGCGTGGCTGTAGAATCGATATATGTTATATAGTTTGTGAAAAATATATATTATTACGTGTGCAAATTTCAGCGCTGTAGCTCTAATAGTTTAGGAGATAGAGCCATTTAAAGATCGAAGAAGTTGTACGATTTAAGACATGTCACGGATTTTTTTGAAAACCACGGACCAAGCTCGAAATTTTATGGGAAATTCACTGGTGATATTCAATTTTCGATTAGAAACTTAGTTTTTAAGAAAATCGCAAAAGTATCGCCATTAGAGTGAATTTCTTCCTAGTAACTGTAGAATATTTCCCTCTCATGCTCGTTCTGATTTTCGGAGAAACTTCGTTTAAGACTCAGATTAAAGGCCAAAATTTCTAATATTACGTGTGCAAATTTCAGCGCTGTAGCTGTAATAGTTTAGGAGATAGAGCCGTTTGAATTAATAATTGTCAGAGCTTGCAAAATGCGAAAATACAAAGCTTTTATTTTAAGGTTCCTGGAGGCCACATTTCTCATCCGCAAATAAAAAACTTGAATTTTTCTTACACTACAAGAATTTAGAAATACACGCCTGGCTGTAGAATCGATATATGTTATATAGTTTGTGAAAAATATATATTATTACGTGTGCAAATTTCAGCGCTGTAGCTCTAATAGTTTAGGAGATAGAGCCATTTAAAGATCGACGAAGTTGTACGATTTAAGACATGTCACGGATTTTTTTGAAAACCACGGACCAAGCTCGAAATTTTATGGGAAATTCACTGGTGATATTCAATTTCCGATTAGAAACTTAGTTTTTAAGAAAATCGCAAAAGTATCGCCATTAGAGTGAATTTCTTCCTAGTAACTGTAGAATATTTCCCTCTCATTCTCGTTCTGATTTTCGGAGAAACTTCGTTTAAGACTCAGATTAAAGGCCAAAATTTATAATATTACGTGTGCAAATTTCAGCGCTGTAGCTGTAATAGTTTAGGAGATAGAGCCGTTTGAATTAATAATTGTCAGAGCTTGCAAAATGCGAAAATACAAAGCTTTTATTTTAAGGTCCCTGGAGGCCACATTTCTCATCCGCAAATAAAAAACTTGACTTTTTCTTACACTACAAGAATTTAGAAATACACGAGTGGCTGTAGAATCGATATATGTTACATAGTTTGTGAAAAATATATATTATTACGTGTGCAAGTTTCAGCGCTGTAGCTCTAATAGTTTAGGAGATAGAGCCATTTAAAGATCGACGAAGTTGTACGATTTAAGACATGTCACGGATTTTTTTGAAAACCACGGACCAAGCTCGAAATTTTATGGGAAATTCACTGGTGATATTCAATTTTCGATTAGAAACTTAGTTTTTAAGAAAATCGCAAAAGTATCGCCATTAGAGTGAATTTCTTCCTAGTAACTGTAGAATATTTCCCTCTCATGCTCGTTCTGATTTTCGGAGAAACTTCGTTTAAGTCTCAGATTAAAGGCCAAAATTTATAATATTACGTGTGCAAATTTCAGCGCTGTAGCTGTAATAGTTTAGGAGATAGAGCCGTTTGAATTAATAATTGTCAGAGCTTGCAAAATGCGAAAATACAAAGCTTTTATTTTAAGGTTCCTGGAAGCCACATTTCTCATCCGCAAATAAAAAACTTGACTTTTTCTTACACTGCAAGAATTTTGAAATACACGCGTGGCTGTAGAATCGATATATGTTATATAGTTTGTGAAAAATATATATTATTACGTGTGCAAATTTCAGCGCTGTAGCTCTAATAGTTTAGGAGATAGAGCCATTTAAAGATCGACGAAGTTGTACGATTTAAGACATGTCACGGATTTTTTTGAAAACCACGGACCAAGCTCGAAATTTTATGGGAAATTCACTGGTGATATTCAATTTCCGATTAGAAACTTAGTTTTTAAGAAAATCGCAAAAGTATCGCCATTAGAGTGAATTTCTTCCTAGTAACTGTAGAATATTTCCCTCTCATGCTCGTTCTGATTTTCGGAGAAACTTCGTTTAAGACTCAGATTTAAGGCCAAAATTTATAATATTACGTGTGCAAATTTCAGCGCTGTAGCTGTAATAGTTTAGGAGATAGAGCCGTTTGAATTAATAATTGTCAGAGCTTGCAAAATGCGAAAATACAAAGCTTTTATTTTAAGGTTCCTGGAGGCCACATTTCTCATCCGCAAATAAAAAACTTGACTTTTCTTACACTACAAGAATTTAGAAATACACGAGTGGCTGTAGAATCGATATATGTTATATAGTTTGTGAAAATATATATTATTACGTGTGCAAGTTTCAGCGCTGTAGCTCTAATAGTTTAGGAGATACAGCCATTTAAAGATCGACGAAGTTGTACGATTTAAGACATGTCACGGATTTTTTTGAAAACCACGGACCAAGCTCGAAATTTTATGGGAAATTCACTGGTGATATTCAATTTTCAATTAGAAACTTAGTTTTTAAGAAAATCGCAAAAGTATCGCCATTAGAGTGAATTTCTTCCTAGTAACTGTAGAATATTTCCCTCTCATGCTCGTTCTGATTTTCGGAGAAACTTCGTTTAAGACTCAGATTAAAGGACAAAATTTATAATATTACGTGTGTAAATTTCAGTGCTGTAGCTGTAATAGTTTAGGAGATAGAGCCGTTTGAATTAATAATTGTCAGAGCTTGCAAAATGCGAAAATACAAAGCTTTTATTTTAAGGTTCCTGGAGGCCACATTTCTCATCCGCAAATAAAAAACTTGACTTTTTCTTACACTGCAAGAATTTAGAAATACACGCGTGGCTGTAGAATCGATATATGTTATATAGTTTGTGAAAAATATATATTATTACGTGTGCAAATTTCAGCGCTGTAGCTCTAATAGTTTAGGAGATAGAGCCATTTAAATATCGACGAAGTTGTACGATTTAAGACATGTCACGGATTTTTTTGAAAACCACGGACCAAGCTCGAAATTTTATGGGAAATTCACTGGTGATATTCAATTTCCGATTAGAAACTTAGTTTTTAAGAAAATCGCAAAAGTATCGCCATTAGAGTGAATTTCTTCCTAGTAACTGTAGAATATTTCCCTCTCATGCTCGTTCTGATTTTCGGAGAAACTTCGTTTAAGACTCAGATTAAAGGCCAAAATTTATAATATTACGTGTGCAAATTTCAGCGCTGTAGCTGTAATAGTTTAGGAGATAGAGCCGTTTGAATTAATAATTGTCAGAGCTTGCAAAATGCGAAAATACAAAGCTTTTATTTTAAGGTTCCTGGAGGCCACATTTCTCATCCGCAAATAAAAAACTTGACTTTTTCTTACACTACAAGAATTTAGAAATACACGAGTGGCTGTAGAATCGATATATGTTATATAGTTTGTGAAAATATATATTATTACGTGTGCAAGTTTCAGCGCTGTAGCTCTAATAGTTTAGGAGATACAGCCATTTAAAGATCGACGAAGTTGTACGATTTAAGACATGTCACGGATTTTTTTGAAAACCACGGACCAAGCTCGAAATTTTATGGGAAATTCACTGGTGATATTCATTTTTCGATTAGAAACTTAGTTTTTAAGAAAATCGCAAAAGTGTCGCCATTAGAGTGAATTTCTTCCTAGTAACTGTAGAATACTTCCCTCTCATGCTCGTTCTGATTTTCGGAGAAACTTCGTTTTAAACTCAGATTAAAGGCCAAAATTTATAATATTACGTGTGCAAATTTCAGCGCTGTAGCTGTAATAGTTTAGGAGATAGAGCCGTTTGAATTAATAATTATCAGAGCTTGCAAAATGCGAAAATACAAAGCTTTTATTTTAAGGTTCCTGGAGGCCACATTTCTCATCCGAAAATCAAAAACTTGAATTTTTCTTACACTACAAGAATTTAGAAATACACGCGTGGCTGTAAAATCGATATATGTTATATAGTTTGTGAAAAATATATATTATTACGTGTGCAAATTTCAGCGCTGTAGCTCTAATAGTTTAGGAGATACAGCCATTTAAAGATTGACGAAGTTGTACGATTTAAGACATGTCACGGATTTTTTTGAAAACCGCGGAGCAAGCTCGAAATTTTATGGGAAATTCACTGGTGATATTCATTTTTCGATTAGAAACTTAGTTTTTAAGAAAATCGCAAAAGTATCGCCATTAGAGTGAATTTCTTCCTAGTAACTGTAGAATATTTCCCTCTCATGCTCGTTCTGATTTTCGGAGAAACTTCGGTTAAGACTCAGATTAAAGGCCAAAATTTATAATATTACGTGTGCAAATTTCAGCGCTGTAGCTGTAATAGTTTAGGAGATAGAGCCGTTTGAATTAATAATTGTCAGAGTTGCAAAATGCGAAAATACAAAGCTTTTATTTTAAGGTTCCTGGAGGCCACATTTCTCATCCGCAAATAAAAAACTTGACTTTTTCTTACACTGCAAGAATTTAGAAATACACGCGTGGCTGTAGAATCGATATATGTTATATAGTTTGTGAAAAATATATATTATTACGTGTGCAAATTTCAGCGCTGTAGCTCTAATAGTTTAGGAGATAGAGCCATTTAAAGATCGACGAAGTTGTACGATTTAAGACATGTCACGGATTTTTTTGAAAACCACGGACCAAGCTCGAAATTTTATGGGAAATTCACTGGTGATATTCAATTTCCGATTAGAAACTTAGTTTTTAAGAAAATCGCAAAAGTATCGCCATTAGAGTGAATTTCTTCCTAGTAACTGTAGAATATTTCCATCTCATGCTCGTTCTGATTTTCGGAGAAACTTCGTTTAAGACTCAGATTAAAGGCCAAAATTTATAATATTACGTGTGCAAATTTCAGCGCTGTAGCTGTAATAGTTTAGGAGATAGAGCCGTTTGAATTAATAATTGTCAGAGCTTGCAAAATGCGAAAATACAAAGCTTTTATTTTAAGGTTCCTGGAGGCCACATTTCTCATCCGCAAATAAAAAACTTGACTTTTTCTTACACTACAAGAATTTAGAAATACACGAGTGGCTGTAGAATCGATATATGTTATATAGTTTGTGAAAAATATATATTATTACGTGTGCAAGTTTCAGCGCTGTAGCTCTAATAGTTTAGGAGATAGAGCCATTTAAAGATCGACGAAGTTGTACGATTTAAGACATGTAGCGGATTTTTTTGAAAACCACGGACCAAGCTCGAAATTTTATGGGAAATTCACTGGTGATATTCAATTTTCGATTAGAAACTTAGTTTTTAAGAAAATCGCAAAAGTATCGCCATTAGAGTGAATTTCTTCCTAGTAACTGTAGAATATTTCCCTCTCATGCTCGTTCTGATTTTCTGAAAAACTTCGTTTAAGACTCAGATTAAAGGCCAAAATTTATAATATTACGTGTGCAAATTTAAGCGCTGTAGCTGTAATAGTTTAGGAGATAGAGCCGTTTGAATTAATAATTGTCAGAGCTTGCAAAATTCGAAAATACAAAGCTTTTATTTTAAGGTTCCTGGAGGCCACATTTCTCATCCGCAAATAAAAAACTTGACTTTTTCTTACACTGCAAGAATTTAGAAATACACGCGTGGCTGTAGAATCGATATATGTTATATATTTTGTGAAAAATATATATTATTACGTGTGCAAATTTCAGCGCTGTAGCTCTAATAGTTTAGGAGATAGAGCCATTTAAAGATCGACGAAGTTGTACGATTTAAGACATGACACGGATTTTTTTGAAAACCACGGACCAAGCTCGAAATTTTATGGGAAATTCACTGGTGATATTCAATTTTCGATTAGAAACTTAGTTTTTAAGAAAATCGCAAAAGTATCGCCATTAGAGTGAATTTCTTCCTAGTAACTGTAGAATATTTCCCTCTCATGCTCGTTCTGATTTTCGGAGAAACTTCGTTTAAGACTCAGATTAAAGGCCAAAATTTATAATATTACGTGTGCAAATTTCAGCGCTGTAGCTGTAATAGTTTAGGAGATAGAGCCGTTTGAATTAATAATTGTCAGAGCTTGCAAAATGCGAAAATACAAAGCTTTTATTTTAAGGTTCCTGGAGGCCACATTTCTCATCCGCAAATAAAAAACTTGAATTTCTCTTACACTACAAGAATTTAGAAATACACGCGTGGCTGTAGAATCGATATATGTTATATAGTTTGTGAAAAATATATATTATTACGTGTGCAAATTTCAGCGCTGTAGCTCTAATAGTTTAGGAGATAGAGCCATTTAAAGATCGAAGAAGTTGTACGATTTAAGACATGTCACGGATTTTTTTGAAAACCACGGACCAAGCTCGAAATTTTATGGGAAATTCACTGGTGATATTCAATTTTCGATTAGAAACTTAGTTTTTAAGAAAATCGCAAAAGTATCGCCATTAGAGTGAATTTCTTCCTAGTAACTGTAGAATATTTCCCTCTCATGCTCGTTCTGATTTTCGGAGAAACTTCGTTTAAGACTCAGATTAAAGGCCAAAATTTCTAATATTACGTGTGCAAATTTCAGCGCTGTAGCTGTAATAGTTTAGGAGATAGAGCCGTTTGAATTAATAATTGTCAGAGCTTGCAAAATGCGAAAATACAAAGCTTTTATTTTAAGGTTCCTGGAGGCCACATTTCTCATCCGCAAATAAAAAACTTGAATTTTTCTTACACTACAAGAATTTAGAAATACACGCGTGGCTGTAGAATCGATATATGTTATATAGTTTGTGAAAAATATATATTATTACGTGTGCAAATTTCAGCGCTGTAGCTCTAATAGTTTAGGAGATAGAGCCATTTAAAGATCGACGAAGTTGTACGATTTAAGACATGTCACGGATTTTTTTGAAAACCACGGACCAAGCTCGAAATTTTATGGGAAATTCACTGGTGATATTCAATTTCCGATTAGAAACTTAGTTTTTAAGAAAATCGCAAAAGTATCGCCATTAGAGTGAATTTCTTCCTAGTAACTGTAGAATATTTCCCTCTCATTCTCGTTCTGATTTTCGGAGAAACTTCGTTTAAGACTCAGATTAAAGGCCAAAATTTATAATATTACGTGTGCAAATTTCAGCGCTGTAGCTGTAATAGTTTAGGAGATAGAGCCGTTTGAATTAATAATTGTCAGAGCTTGCAAAATGCGAAAATACAAAGCTTTTATTTTAAGGTCCCTGGAGGCCACATTTCTCATCCGCAAATAAAAAACTTGACTTTTTCTTACACTACAAGAATTTAGAAATACACGAGTGGCTGTAGAATCGATATATGTTATATAGTTTGTGAAAAATATATATTATTACGTGTGCAAGTTTCAGCGCTGTAGCTCTAATAGTTTAGGAGATAGAGCCATTTAAAGATCGACGAAGTTGTACGATTTAAGACATGTCACGGATTTTTTTGAAAACCACGGACCAAGCTCGAAATTTTATGGGAAATTCACTGGTGATATTCAATTTTCGATTAGAAACTTAGTTTTTAAGAAAATCGCAAAAGTATCGCCATTAGAGTGAATTTCTTCCTAGTAACTGTAGAATATTTCCCTCTCATGCTCGTTCTGATTTTCGGAGAAACTTCGTTTAGGTCTCAGATTAAAGGCCAAAATTTATAATATTACGTGTGCAAATTTCAGCGCTGTAGCTGTAATAGTTTAGGAGATAGAGCCGTTTGAATTAATAATTGTCAGAGCTTGCAAAAGGCGAAAATACAAAGCTTTTATTTTAAGGTTCCTGGAAGCCACATTTCTCATCCGCAAATAAAAAACTTGACTTTTTCTTACACTGCAAGAATTTTGAAATACACGCGTGGCTGTAGAATCGATATATGTTATATAGTTTGTGAAAAATATATATTATTACGTGTGCAAATTTCAGCGCTGTAGCTCTAATAGTTTAGGAGATAGAGCCATTTAAAGATCGACGAAGTTGTACGATTTAAGACATGTCACGGATTTTTTTGAAAACCACGGACCAAGCTCGAAATTTTATGGGAAATTCACTGGTGATATTCAATTTCCGATTAGAAACTTAGTTTTTAAGAAAATCGCAAAAGTATCGCCATTAGAGTGAATTTCTTCCTAGTAACTGTAGAATATTTCCCTCTCATGCTCGTTCTGATTTTCGGAGAAACTTCGTTTAAGACTCAGATTTAAGGCCAAAATTTATAATATTACGTGTGCAAATTTCAGCGCTGTAGCTGTAATAGTTTAGGAGATAGAGCCGTTTGAATTAATAATTGTCAGAGCTTGCAAAATGCGAAAATACAAAGCTTTTATTTTAAGGTTCCTGGAGGCCACATTTCTCATCCGCAAATAAAAAACTTGACTTTTCTTACACTACAAGAATTTAGAAATACACGAGTGGCTGTAGAATCGATATATGTTATATAGTTTGTGAAAATATATATTATTACGTGTGCAAGTTTCAGCGCTGTAGCTCTAATAGTTTAGGAGATAGAGCCATTTAAAGATCGACGAAGTTGTACGATTTAAGACATGTCACGGATTTTTTTGAAAACCACGGACCAAGCTCGAAATTTTATGGGAAATTCACTGGTGATATTCATTTTTCGATTAGAAACTTAGTTTTTAAGAAAATCGTAAAAGTATCGCCATTAGAGTGAATTTTTCCTAGTAACTGTAGAATACTTCCCTCTCATGCTCGTTCTGATTTTCGGAGAAACTTCGTTTTAAACTTAGATTAAAGGCCAAAATTTATAATATTACGTGTGCAAATTTCAGCGCTGTAGCTGTAATAGTTTAGGAGATAGAGCCGTTTGAATTAATAATTATCAGAGCTTGCAAAATGCGAAAATACAAAGCTTTTATTTTAAGGTTCCTGGAGGCCACATTTCTCATCCGAAAATAAAAAACTTGAATTTTTCTTACACTACAAGAATTTAGAAATACACGCGTGGCTGTAAAATCGATATATGTTATATAGTTTGTGAAAAAATATATATTATTACGTGTGCAAATTTCAGCGCTGTAGCTCTAATAGTTTAGGAGATACAGCCATTTAAAGATCGACGAAGTTGTACGATTTAAGACATGTCACGGATTTTTTTTGAAAACCGCGGACCAAGCTCGAAATTTTATGGGAAATTCACTGGTGATATTCATTTTTCGATTAGAAACTTAGTTTTTAAAAAAATCGCAAAAGTATCGCCATTAGAGTGAATTTCTTCCTAGTAACTGTAGAATATTTCCCTCTCATGCTCGTTCTGATTTTCGGAGAAACTTCGGTTAGGACTCAGATTAAAGGCCAAAATTTATAATATTACGTGTGCAAATTTCAGCGCTGTAGCTGTAATAGTTTAGGAGATAGAGCCGTTTGAATTAATAATAGTCAGAGTTGCAAAATGCGAAAATACAAAGCTTTTATTTTAAGGTTCCTGGAGGCCACATTTCTCATCCGCAAATAAAAAACTTGAATTTTTCTTACACTACAAGAATTTAGAAATACACGCGTGGCTGTAGAATCGATATATGTTATATAGTTTGTGAAAAGTATATATTATTACGTGTGCAAGTTTCAGCGCTGTAGCTCTAATAGTTTAGGAGATACAGCCATTTAAAAATCGACGAAGTTCTACGATTTAAGACATGTCACGGATTTTTTTGAAAACCACGGACCAAGCTCGAAATTTTATGGGAAATTCACTGGTGATATTCATTTTTCGATTAGAAACTTAGTTTTTAAGAAAATCGCAAAAGTATCGCCATTAGAGTGAATTTTTCCTAGTAACTGTAGAATACTTCCCTCTCATGCTCGTTCTGATTTTCGGAGAAACTTTGTTTTAAACTCAGATTAAAGGCCAAAATTTATAATATTACGTGTGCAAATTTCAGCGCTGTAGCTGTAATAGTGTAGGAGATAGAGCCGTTTGAATTATAAATTGTCAAAGCTTGCAAAATGCGAAAATACAAAGCTTTTATTTTAAGGTTCCTGGAGGCCACATTTCTCATCCGCAAATAAAAAACTTGACTTTTTCTTACACTGCAAGAATTTAGAAATACACGCGTGGCTGTAGAATCGTATATGTTATATAGTTTGTGAAAAATATATATTATTACGTGTGCAAATTTCAGCGCTGTAGCTCTAATAGTTTAGGAGATAGAGCCATTTAAAGATCGACGAAGTTGTACGATTTAAGACATGTCACGGATTTTTTTGAAAACCACGTACCAAGCTCGAAATTTTATGGGAAATTCACTGGTGATATTCAATTTCCGATTAGAAACTTAGTTTTTAAGAAAACCGCAAAAGTATCGCCATTAGAGTGAATTTCTTCCTAGTAACTGTAGAATATTTCCCTCTCATGCTCGTTTTGATTTTCGGAGAAACTTCGTTTAAGACTCAGATTAAAGGCCAAAATTTATAATATTACGTGTGCAAATTTCAGCGCTGTAGCTGTAATAGTTTAGGAGATAGAGCCGTTTGAATTAATAATTGTCAGAGCTTGCAAAATGCGAAAATACAAAGCTTTTATTTTAAGGTTCCTGGAGGCCACATTTCTCATCCGCAAATAAAAAACTTGACTTTTTCTTACACTACAAGAATTTAGAAATACACGAGTGGCTGTAGAATCTATATATGTTATATAGTTTGTGAAAATATATATTATTACGTGTGCAAGTTTCAGCGCTGTAGCTCTAATAGTTTAGGAGATACAGCCATTTAAAGATCGACGAAGTTGTACGATTTAAGACATGTCACGGATTTTTTGAAAACGACGGACCAAGCTCGAAATTTTATGGAAAATTCACTGGTGATATTCATTTTTCGATTAGAAACTTAGTTTTTAAGAAAATCGCAAAAGTATCGCCATTAGAGTGAATTTTTCCTAGTAACTGTAGAATACTTCCCTCTCATGCTCGTTCTGATTTTCGGAGAAACTTCGTTTTAAACTCAGATTAAAGGCCAAAATTTATAATATTACGTGTGCAAATTTCAGCGCTGTAGCTGTAATAGTTTAGGAGATAGAGCCGTTTGAATTAATAATTATCAGAGCTTGCAAAATGCGAAAATACAAAGCTTTTATTTTAAGGTTCCTGGAGGCCACATTTCTCATCCGAAAATAAAAAACTTGAATTTTTCTTACACTACAATAATTTAGAAATACACGCGTGGCTGTAAAATCGATATATGTTATATAGTTTGTGAAAAATATATATTTTTACGTGTGCAAATTTCAGCGCTGTAGCTCTAATAGTTTAGGAGATACAGCCATTTAAAGATCGACGAAGTTGTACAATTTAAGACATGTCACGGATTTTTTTGAAAACCGCGGACCAAGCTCGAAATTTTATGGGAAATTCACTGGTGATATTCATTTTTCGATTAGAAACTTAGGTTTTAAGAAAATCGCAAAAGTATCGCCATTAGAGTGAATTTCTTCCTAGTAACTGTAGAATATTTCCCTCTCATGCTCGTTCTGATTTTCGGAGGAACTTCGGTTAAGACTCAGATTAAAGGCCAAAATTTATAATATTCCGTGTGCAAATTTCAGCGCTGTAGCTGTAATAGTTTAGGAGATAGAGCCGTTTGAATTAATAATTGCCAGAGTTGCAAAATGCGAAAATACAAAGCTTTTATTTTAAGGTTCCTGGAGGCCACATTTCTCATCCGCAAATAAAAAACTTGAATTTTTCTTACACTACAAGAATTTAGAAATACACGCGTGGCTGTAGAATCGATATATGTTATATAGTTTGTGAAAAATATATATTATTACGTGTGCAAATTTCAGCGCTGTAGCTCTAATAGTTTAGGAGATACAGCCATTTAAAGATCGACGAAGTTGTACGATTTAAGACATGTCACGGATTTTTTTGAAAACCACGGACCAAGCTCGAAATTTTTTTGGGAAATTCACTGGTGATATTTAATTTTCGATTAGAAACTTAGTTTTTAAGAAAATCGCAAAAGTATCGCCATTAGAGTGAATTTCTTCCTAGTAACTGTAGAATATTTCCCTCTCATGCTCGTTCTGATTTTCGGAGAAACTTCGTTTTAAACTCAGATTAAAGGCTAAAATTTATAATATTACGTGTGCAAATTTCAGCGCTGTAGCTGTAATAGTTTAGGAGATAGAGCCGTTTGAATTAATAATTGTCAGAGCTTGCAAAATGCGAAAATACAAAGCTTTTTTTTTAAGGTTCCTGGAGGCCACATTTCTCATCCGCAAATAAAAAACTTGACTTTTTCTTACACTGCAAGTATTTGGAAATACACGCGTGGCTGTAGAATCGATATATGTTATATAGTTTGTGAAAAATATATATTATTACGTGTGCAAATTTCAGCGCTGTAGCTCTAATAGTTTAGGAGATAGAGCCATTTAAAGATGGACGAAGTTGTACGATTTAAGACATGTCACGGATTTTTTTGAAAACCAAGGACCAAGCTCGAAATTTTATGGGAAATTCACTGGTGATATTCAATTTCCGATTAGAAACTTAGTTTTTAAGAAAATCGCAAAAGTATCGCCATTAGAGTGAATTTCTTCCTAGTAACTGTAGAATATTTCCCTCTCATGCTCGTTCTGATTTTCGGAGAAACTTCGTTTAAGACTCAGATTAAAGGCCAGAATTTATAATATTACGTGTGCAAATTTCAGCGCTGTAGCTGTAATAGTTTAGGAGATAGAGCCGTTTGAATTAATAATTGTCAGAGCTTGCAAAATGCGAAAATACAAAGCTTTTATTTTAAGGTTCTTGGAGGCCACATTTCTCATCCGCAAATAAAAACTTGACTTTTTCTTACACTACAAGAATTTAGAAATACACGAGTGGCTGTAGAATCGATATATGTTATATAGTTTGTGAAAAATATATATTATTACGTGTGCAAGTTTCAGCGCTGTAGCTCTAATAGTTTAGGAGATACAGCCATTTAAAAATCGACGAAGTTGTACGATTTAAGACATGTCACGGATTTTTTTGAAAACCACGGACCAAGCTCGAAATTTTATGGGAAATTCACTGGTGATATTAATTTTTCGATTAGAAACTTAGTTTTTAAGAAAATCGCAAAAGTATCGCCATTAGAGTGAATTTTTCCTAGTAACTGTAGAATACTTCCCTCTCATGCTCGTTCTGATTTTCGGAGAAACTTCGTTTTAAACTCAGATTAAAGGCCAAAATTTATAATATTACGTGTGCAAATTTCAGCGCTGTAGCTGTAATAGTTTAGGAGATAGAGCCGTTTGAATTAATAATTATCAGAGCTTGCAAAATGCGAAAATACAAAGCTTTTATTTTAAGGTTCCTGGAGGCCACATTTCTCATCCGCAAATAAAAAACTTGACTTTTTCTTACACTGCAAGAATTTAGAAATACACGCGTGGCTGTAGAATCGATATATGTTATATAGTTTGTGAAAAATATATATTATTACGTGTGCAAATTTCAGCGCTGTAGCTCTAATAGTTTAGGAGATAGAGCCATTTAAAGATCGACGAAGTTGTACGATTTAAGACATGTCACGGATTTTTTTGAAAACCACGGACCAAGCTCGAAATTTTATGGGAAATTCACTGGTGATATTCAATTTCCGATTAGAAACTTAGTTTTTAAGAAAATCGCAAAAGTATCGCCATTAGAGTGAATTTCTTCCTAGTAACTGTAGAATATTTCCCTCTCATGCTCGTTCTGATTTTCGGAGAAACTTCGTTTAAGACTCAGATTAAAGGCCAAAATTTATAATATTCCGTGTGCAAATTTCAGCGCTGTAGCTGTAATAGTTTAGGAGATAGAGCCGTTTGAATTAATAATTGTCAGAGCTTGCAAAATGCGAAAATACAAAGCTTTTATTTTAAGGTTCCTGGAGGCCACATTTCTCATCCGAAAATAAAAAACTTGAATTTTTCTTACACTACAAGAATTTAGAAATACACGAGTGGCTGTAGAATCGATATATGTTATATAGTTTGTGAAAAGTATATATTATTACGTGTGCAAGTTTCAGCGCTGTAGCTCTAATAGTTTAGGAGATACAGCCATTTAAAATCGACGAAGTTCTACGATTTAAGACATGTCACGGATTTTTTTGGAAAACCACGGACCAAGCTCGAAATTTTATGGGAAATTCACTGGTGATATTCATTTTTCGATTAGAAACTTAGTTTTTAAGAAAATCGCAAAAGTATCGCCATTAGAGTGAATTTTTCCTAGTAACTGTAGAATACTTCCCTCTCATGCTCGTTCTGATTTTCGGAGAAACTTTGTTTTAAACTCAGATTAAAGGCCAAAATTTATAATATTACGTGTGCAAATTTCAGCGCTGTAGCTGTAATAGTTTAGGAGATAGAGCCGTTTGAATTATAAATTGTCAAAGCTTGCAAAATGCGAAAATACAAAGCTTTTATTTTAAGGTTCCTGGAGGCCACATTTCTCATCCGCAAATAAAAAACTTGACTTTTTCTTACACTGCAAGAATTTAGAAATACACGCGTGGCTGTAGAATCGTATATGTTATATAGTTTGTGAAAAATATATATTATTACGTGTGCAAATTTCAGCGCTGTAGCTCTAATAGTTTAGGAGATAGAGCCATTTAAAGATCGACGAAGTTGTACGATTTAAGACATGTCACGGATTTTTTTGAAAACCATGTACCAAGCTCGAAATTTTATGGGAAATTCACTGGTGATATTCAATTTCCGATTAGAAACTTAGTTTTTAAGAAAACCGCAAAAGTATCGCCATTAGAGTGAATTTCTTCCCAGTAACTGTAGAATATTTCCCTCTCATGCTCGTTTTGATTTTCGGAGAAACTTCGTTTAAGACTCAGATTAAAGGCCAAAATTTATAATATTACGTGTGCAAATTTCAGCGCTGTAGCTGTAATAGTTTAGGAGATAGAGCCGTTTGAATTAATAATTGTCAGAGCTTGCAAAATGCGAAAATACAAAGCTTTTATTTTAAGGTTCCTGGAGGCCACATTTCTCATCCGCAAATAAAAAACTTGACTTTTTCTTACACTACAAGAATTTAGAAATACACGAGTGGCTGTAGAATCGATATATGTTATATAGTTTGTGAAAAATATATATTATTACTTGTGCAAGTTTCAGCGCTGTAGCTCTAATAGTTTAGGAGATACAGCCATTTAAAGATCGACGAAGTTGTACAATTTAAAACATGTCACGGATTTTTTTGAAAACCACGGACCCAGCTCGAAATTTTATGGGAAATTCACTGGTGATATTCATTTTTCGATTAGAAACTTAGTTTTTAAGGAAATCGCAAAAGTATCGCCATTAGAGTGAATTTTTCCTAGTAACTGTAGAATACTTCCCTCTCATGCTCGTTCTGATTTTCGGAGAAACTTCGTTTTAAACTCAGATTAAAGGCCAAAATTTATAATATTACGTGTGCAAATTTCAGCGCTGTAGCTGTAATTGTTTAGGAGATAAAGCCGTTTGAATTAATAATTGTCAGAGCTTGCAAAATGCGAAAATACAAAGCTTTTATTTTAAGGTTCCTGGAGGCCACATTTCTCATCCGCAAATAAAAAACTTGACTTTTTCTTACACTGCAAGAATTTAGAAATACACGCGTGGCTGTAGAATCGATATATGTTATATAGTTTGTGAAAAATATATATTATTACGTGTGCAAATTTCAGCGCTGTAGCTCTAATAGTTTAGGAGATAGAGCCATTTAAAGATCGACGAAGTTGTACGATTTAAGACATGTCACGGATTTTTTTGAAAACCACGGACCAAGCTCGAAATTTTATAGGAAATTCACTGGTGATATTCAATTTCCGATTAGAGACTTAGTTTTTAAGAAAATCGCAAAAGTATCGCCATTAGAGTGAATTTCTTCCTAGTAACTGTAGAATATTTCCCTCTCATGCTCGTTCTGATTTTCGGAGAAACTTCGTTTAAGACTCAGATTAAAGGCCAAAATTTATAATATTACGTGTGCAAATTTCAGCGCTGTAGCTGTAATAGTTTAGGAGATAGAGCCGTTTGAATTAACAATTATCAGAGCTTGCAAAATGCGAAAATACAAAGCTTTTATTTTAAGGTTCCTGGAGGCCACATTTCACATCCGCAAATAAAAAACTTGACTTTTTCTTACACTACAAGAATTTAGAAATACACGCGTGGCTGTAAAATCGATATATGTTATATAGTTTGTGAAAAATATATATTATTACGTGTGAAAATTTCAGCGCTGTAGCTCTAATAGTTTAGGAGATAGAGCCATTTAAATATCGACGAAGTTGTACGATTTAAGACATGTCATGGATTTTTTTGAAAAACGCGGACCAAGCTCGAAATTTTATGGGAAATTCACTGGTGATATTCAATTTTCGATTAGAAACTTAGTTTTTAAGAAAATCGCAAAAGTATCGCCATTAGAGTGAATTTCTTCCTAGTAACTGTAGAATATTTCCCTCTCATGCTCGTTCTGATTTTCGGAGAAACTTCGTTTAAGACTCAGATTAAAGGCCAAAATTTATAATACTACGTGTGCAAATTTCAGCGCTGTAGCTGTAATAGTTTAGGAGATAGAGCCGTTTGAATTAATAATTGTCAGAGCTTGCAAAATGCGAAAATACAAAGCTTTTATTTTAAGGTTCCTGGAGGCCACATTTCTCATCCGCAAATAAAAAACTTGAATTTTTCTTACACTACAAGAATTTAGAAATACACGCGTGGCTGTAGAATCGATATATGTTATATAGTTTGTGAAAAATATATATTATTACGTGTGCAAATTTCAGCGCTGTAGCTCTAATAGTTTAGGAGATAGGGCCATTTAAAGATCGACGAAGTTGTACGATTTAAGACATGTCACGGATTTTTTTGAAAACCACGGACCAAGCTCGAAATTTTATGGGAAATTCACTGGTGATATTCAATTTTCGGTTAGAAACTTAGTTTTTAAGAAAATCGCAAAAGTATCGCCATTAGAGTGAATTTCTTCCTAGTAACTGTAGAATATTTCCCTCTCATGCTCGTTCCGATTTTCGGAGAAACTTCGTTTAAGACTCAGATAAAAGGCCAAAATTTATAATATTACGTGTGCAAATTTCAGCGCTGTAGATGTAATAGTTTAGGAGATAGAACCGTTTGAATTAATAATTGTCAGAGTTTGCAAAATGCGAAAATACAAAGCTTTTATTTTAAGGTTCCTGGAGGCCACATTTCTCATCCGCAAATAAAAAACTTGACTTTTTCTTACACTACAAGAATTTAGAAATACACGAGTGGCTGTAGAATCGATATATGTTATATATTTTGTGAAAATATATATTATTACGTGTGCAAGTTTCAGCGCTGTAGCTCTAATAGTTTAGGAGATACAGCCATTTAAAGATCGACGAAGTTGTACGATTTAAGACATGTCACGGATTTTTTTGAAAACCACGGACCAAGCTCGAAATTTTATGGGAAATTCACTGGTGATATTCATTTTTCGATTAGAAACTTAGTTTTTAAGAAAATCGCAAAAGTATCGCCATTAGAGTGAATTTTTCCTAGTAACTGTAGAATACTTCCCTCTCATGCTCGTTCTGATTTTCGGAGAAACTTCGTTTTAAACTCAGATTAAAGGTCAAAATTTATAATATTACGTGTTCAAATTTCAGCGCTGTAGCTGTAATAGTTTAGGAGATAGAGCCGTTTGAATTAATAATTATCAGAGCTTGCAAAATGCGAAAATACAAAGCTTTTATTTTAAGGTTCCTGGAGGCCACATTTCTCATCCGCAAATAAAAACTTGACTTTTTCTTACACTGCAAGAATTTAGAAATACACGCGTGGCTGTAGAATCGTATATGTTATATAGTTTGTGAAAAATATATATTATTACGTGTGCAAATTTCAGCGCTGTAGCTCTAATAGTTTAGGAGATAGAACCATTTAAAGATCGACGAAGTTGTACGATTTAAGACATGTCACGGATTTTTTTGAAAACCACGGACCAAGCTCGAAATTTTATGGGAAATTCACTGGTGATATTCAATTTCCGATTAGAAACTTAGTTTTTAAGAAAACCGCAAAAGTATCGCCATTAGAGTGAATTTCTTCCTAGTAACTGTAGAATATTTCCCTCTCATGCTCGTTCTGATTTTCGGAGAAACTTCGTTTAAGACTCAGATTAAAGGCCAAAATTTATAATATTACGTGTGCAAATTTCAGCGCTGTAGCTGTAATAGTTTAGGAGATAGAGCCGTTTGAATTAATAATTGTCAGAGCTTGCAAAATGCGAAAATACAAAGCTTTTATTTTAAGGTTCCTGGAGGCCACATTTCTCATCCGCAAATAAAAAACTTGACTTTTTCTTACACTACAAGAATTTAGAAATACACGAGTGGCTGTAGAATCGATATATGTTATATAGTTTGTGAAAAATATATATTATTACTTGTGCAAGTTTCAGCGCTGTAGCTCTAATAGTTTAGGAGATACAGCCATTTAAAGATCGACGAAGTTGTACGATTTAAGACATGTCACGGATTTTTTTGAAAACCACGGACCAAGCTCGAAATTTTATGGGAAATTCACTGGTGATATTCATTTTTCGATTAGAAACTTAGTTTTTAAGGAAATCGCAAAAGTATCGCCATTAGGGTGAATTTTTCCTAGTAACTGTAGAATACTTCCCTCTCATGCTCGTTCTGATTTTCGGAGAAACTTCGTTTTAAACTCAGATTAAAGGCCAAAATTTATAATATTACGTGTGCAAATTTCAGCGCTGTAGCTGTAATAGTTTAGGAGATAGAGCCGTTTGAATTAATAATTGTCAGAGCTTGCAAAATGCGAAAATACAAAGCTTTTATTTTAAGGTTCCTGGAGGCCACATTTCTCATCCGCAAATAAAAAACTTGACTTTTTCTTACACTGCAAGAATTTAGAAATACACGCGTGGCTGTAGAATCGATATATGTTATATAGTTTGTGAAAAATATATATTATTACGTGTGCAAATTTCAGCGCTGTAGCTCTAATAGTTTAGGAGATAGAGCCATTTAAAGATCGACGAAGTTGTACGATTTAAGACATGTCCCGGATTTTTTTGAAAACCACGGACCAAGCTCGAAATTTTATGGGAATATCACTGGTGATATTCAATTTCCGATTAGAAACTTAGTTTTTAAGAAAATCGCAAAAGTATCGCCATTAGAGTGAATTTCTTCCTAGTAACTGTAGAATATTTCCCTCTCATGCTCGTTCTGATTTTCGGAGAAACTTCGTTTAAGACTCAGATTAAAGGCCAAAATTTATAATATTCCGTGTGCAAATTTCAGCGCTGTAGCTGTAATAGTTTAGGAGATAGAGCCGTTTGAATTAATAATTGTCAGAGCTTGCAAAATGCGAAAATACAAAGCTTTTATTTTAAGGTTCCTGGAGGCCACATTTCTCATCCGCAAATAAAAAACTTGACTTTTTCTTACACTGCAAGAATTTAGAAATACACGCGTGGCTGTAGAATCGATATATGTTATATAGTTTGTGAAAAATATATATTATTACGTGTGCAAATTTCAGCGCTGTAGCTCCAATAGTTTAGGAGATAGAGCCATTTAAAGATCGACGAAGTTGTACGATTTAAGACATGTCACGGATTTTTTGAAAACCGCGGACCAAGCTCGAAATTTTATGGGAAATTCACTGGTGATATTCAATTTCCGATTAGAAACTTAGTTTTTAAGAAAATCGCAAAAGTATCGCCATTAGAGTCAATTTCTTCCTAGTAACTGTAGAATATTTCCCTCTCATGCTCGTTCTGATTTTCGGAGAAACTTCGTTTAAGACTCAGATTAAAGGCCAAAATTTATAATATTACGTGTGCAAATTTCAGCGCTGTAGCTGTAATAGTTTAGGAGATAGAGCCGTTTGAATTAATAATTGTCAGAGCTTGCAAAATGCGAAAATACAAAGCTTTTATTTTAAGGTTCCTGGAGGCCACATTTCTCATCCGCAAATAAAAAACTTGAATTTTTCTTACACTACAAGAATTTAGAAATACACGCGTGGCTGTAGAATCGATATATGTTATATAGTTTGTGAAAAATATATATTATTACGTGTGCAAATTTCAGCGCTGTAGCTCTAATAGTTTAGGAGATAGAGCCATTTAAAGATCGACGAAGTTGTACGATTTAAGACATGTCACGGATTTTTTTGAAATCCACGGACCAAGCTCGAAATTTTATGGGAAATTCACTGGTGATATTCAATTTTCGATTAGAAACTTAGTTTTTAAGAAAATCGCAAAAGTATCGCCATTAGAGTGAATTTCTTCCTAGTAACTGTAGAATATTTCCCTCTCATGCTCGTTCTGATTTTCGGAGAAACTTCGTTTTAAACTCAGATTAAAGGCCAAAATTTATAATATTACGTGTGCAAATTTCAGCGCTGTAGCTGTAATAGTTTAGGAGATAGAGCCGTTTGAATTAATAATTATCAGAGCTTGCAAAATACGAAAATACAAAGCTTTTATTTTAAGGTTCCTGGAGGCCACATTTCTCATCCGAAAATAAAAAACTTGAATTTTTCTTACACTACAAGAATTTAGAAATACACGCGTGGCTGTAAAATCGATATATGTTATATAGTTTGTGAAAAATATATATTATTACGTGTGAAAATTTCAGCGCTGTAGCTCTAATAGTTTAGGAGATAGAGCCATTTAAAGATCGACGAAGTTGTACGATTTAAGACATGTCACGGATTTTTTTGAAAACCGCGGACCAAGCTCGAAATTTTATGGGAAATTCACTGGTGATATTCAATTTTCGATTAGAAACTTAGTTTTTAAGAAAATCGCAAAAGTATCGCCATTAGAGTGAATTTCTTCCTAGTAACTGTAGAATATTTCCCTCTCATGCTCGTTCTGATTTTCGGAGAAACTTCGTTTAAGACTCAGATTAAAGGCCAAAATTTATAATATTACGTGTGCAAATTTCAGCGCTGTAGCTGTAATAGTTTAGGAGATAGAGCCGTTTGAATTAATAATTGTCAGAGCTTGCAAAATGCGAAAATACAAAGCTTTTATTTTACGGTTCCTGGAGGCCACATTTCTCATCCACAAATAAAAAACTTGAATTTTTCTTACACTACAAGAATTTAGAAATACACGCGTAGCTGTAGAATCGATATATGTTATATAGTTTGTGAAAAATATATATTATTACGTGTGCAAATTTCAGCGCTGTAGCTCTAATAGTTTAGGAGATAGGGCCATTTAAAGATCGACGAAGTTGTACGATTTAAGACATGTCACGGATTTTTTTGAAAACCACGGACCAAGCTCGAAATTTTATGGGAAATTCACTGGTGATATTCAATTTTCGATTAGAAACTTAGTTTTTAAGAAAATCGCAAAAGTATCGCCATTAGAGTGAATTTCTTCCTAGTAACTGTAGAATATTTCCCTCTCATGCTCGTTCCGATTTTCGGAGAAACTTCGTTTAAGACTCAGATAAAAGGCCAAATTTATAATATTACGTGTGCAAATTTCAGCGCTGTAGCTGTAATAGTTTAGGAGATAGAGCCGTTTGAATTAATAATTGTCAGAGCTTGCAAAATGCGAAAATACAAAGCTTTTATTTTAAGGTTCCTGGAGGCCACATTTCTCATCCGCAAATAAAAAACTTGACTTTTTCTTACACTACAAGAATTTAGAAATACACGAGTGGCTGTAGAATCGATATATGTTATATATTTTGTGAAAATATATATTATTACGTGTGCAAGTTTCAGCGCTGTAGCTCTAATAGTTTAGGAGATACAGCCATTTAAAGATCGACGAAGTTGTACGATTTAAGACATGTCACGGATTTTTTTGAAAACCACGGACCAAGCTCGAAATTTTATGGGAAATTCACTGGTGATATTCATTTTTCGATTAGAAACTTAGGTTTTAAGAAAATCGCAAAAGTATCGCCATTAGAGTGAATTTTTCCTAGTAACTGTAGAATACTTCCCTCTCATGCTCGTTCTGATTTTCGGAGAAACTTCGTTTTAAACTCAGATTAAAGGTCAAAATTTATAATATTACGTGTTCAAATTTCAGCGCTGTAGCTGTAATAGTTTAGGAGATAGAGCCGTTTGAATTAATAATTATCAGAGCTTGCAAAATGCGAAAATACAAAACTTTTATTTTGGGGTTCCTGGAGGCCACATTTCTCATCCGAAAATAAAAAACTTGAATTTTTCTTACACTACAAGAATTTAGAAATACACGAGTGGCTGTAGAATCGATATATGTTATATAGTTTGTGAAAATATATATTATTACGTGTGCAAGTTTCAGCGCTGTAGCTCTAATAGTTTAGGAGATAGAGCCATTTAAAGATCGACGAAGTTGTACGATTTAAGACATGTCACGGATTTTTTTAAAAACCTCGGACCAAGCTCGAAATTTTATGGGAAATTCACTGGTGATATTCAATTTCCGATTAGAAACTTAGTTTTTAAGAAAATCGCAAAAGTATCGCCATTAGAGTGAATTTCTTCCTAGTAACTGTAGAATATTTCCCTCTCATGCTCGTTCTGATTTTCGGAGAAACTTCGTTTAAGACTCAGATTAAAGGCCAAAATTTATAATATTACGTGTGCAAATTTCAGCGCTGTAGCTGTAATAGTTTAGGAGATAGAGCCGTTTGAATTAATAATTGTCAGAGCTTGCAAAATGCGAAAATACAAAGCTTTTATTTTAATGTTCCTGGAGGCCACATTTCTCATCCGCAAATAAAAAACTTGACTTTTTCTTACACTACAAGAATTTAGAAATACACGAGTGGCTGTAGAATCGATATATGTTATATAGTTTGTGAAAATATATATTATTACGTGTGCAAGTTTCAGCGCTGTAGCTCTAATAGTTTAGGAGATACAGCCATTTAAAGATCGACGAAGTTGTACGATTTAAGACATGTCACGGATTTTTTTGAAAACCACGGACCAAGCTCGAAATTTTATGGGAAATTCACTGGTGATATTCATTTTTCGATTAGAAACTTAGTTTTTAAGAAAATCGCAAAAGTATCGCCATTAGAGTGAATTTTTCCTAGTAACTGTAGAATACTTCCCTCTCATGCTCGTTCTGATTTTCGGAGAAACTTCGTTTTAAACTCAGATTAAAGGCGAAAATTTATAATATTACGTGTGCAAATTTCAGCGCTGTAGCTGTAATAGTTTAGGAGATAGAGCCGTTTGAATTAATAATTATCAGAGCTTGCAAAATGCGAAAATACAAAGCTTTTATTTTAAGGTTCCTGGAGGCCACATTTCTCATCCGAAAATAAAAAACTTGAATTTTTCTTACACTACAAGAATTTAGAAATACACGCGTGGCTGTAAAATCGATATATGTTATATAGTTTGTGAAAAATATATATTATTACGTGTGCAAATTTCAGCGCTGTAGCTCTAATAGTTTAGGAGATACAGCCATTTAAAGATCGACGAAGTTGTACAATTTAAGACATGTCACGGATTTTTTTCAAAACCGCGGACCAAGCTCGAAATTTTATGGGAAATTCACTGGTGATATTCATTTTTCGATTAGAAACTTAGGTTTTAAGAAAATCGCAAAAGTATCGCCATTAGAGTGAATTTCTTCCTAGTAACTGTAGAATATTTCCCTCTCATGCTCGTTCTGATTTTCGGAGGAACTTCGGTTAAGACTCAGATTAAAGGCCAAAATTTATAATATTCCGTGTGCAAATTTCAGCGCTGTAGCTGTAATAGTTTAGGAGATAGAGCCGTTTGAATTAATAATTGCCAGAGTTGCAACATGCGAAAATACAAAGCTTTTATTTTAAGGTTCCTGGAGGCCACATTTCTCATCCGCAAATAAAAAACTTGAATTTTTCTTACACTACAAGAATTTAGAAATACACGCGTGGCTGTAGAATCGATATATGTTATATAGTTTGTGAAAAATATATATTATTACGTGTGCAAATTTCAGCGCTGTAGCTCTAATAGTTTAGGAGATAGAGCCATTTAAAGATCGACGAAGTTGTACGATTTAAGACATGTCACGGATTTTTTTAAAAACCTCGGACCAAGCTCGAAATTTTATGGGAAATTCACTGGTGATATTCAATTTCCGATTAGAAACTTAGTTTTTAAGAAAATCGCAAAAGTATCGCCATTAGAGTGAATTTCTTCCTAGTAACTGTAGAATATTTCCCTCTCATGCTCGTTCTGATTTTCGGAGAAACTTCGTTTAAGACTCAGATTAAAGGCCAAAATTTATAATATTACGTGTGCAAATTTCAGCGCTGTAGCTGTAATAGTTTAGGAGATAGAGCCGTTTGAATTAATAATTGTCAGAGCTTGCAAAATGCGAAAATACAAAGCTTTTATTTTAATGTTCCTGGAGGCCACATTTCTCATCCGCAAATAAAAAACTTGACTTTTTCTTACACTACAAGAATTTAGAAATACACGAGTGGCTGTAGAATTGATATATGTTATATAGTTTGTGAAAATATATATTATTACGTGTGCAAGTTTCAGCGCTGTAGCTCTAATAGTTTAGGAGATACAGCCATTTAAAGATCGACGAAGTTGTACGATTTAAGACATGTCACGGATTTTTTTGAAAACCACGGACCAAGCTCGAAATTTTATGGGAAATTCACTGGTGATATTCATTTTTCGATTAGAAACTTAGTTTTTAAGAAAATCGCAAAAGTATCGCCATTAGAGTGAATTTTTCCTAGTAACTGTAGAATACTTCCCTCTCATGCTCGTTCTGATTTTCGGAGAAACTTCGTTTTAAACTCAGATTAAAGGCGAAAATTTATAATATTACGTGTGCAAATTTCAGCGCTGTAGCTGTAATAGTTTAGGAGATAGAGCCGTTTGAATTAATAATTATCAGAGCTTGCAAAATGCGAAAATACAAAGCTTTTATTTTAAGGTTCCTGGAGGCCACATTTCGCATCCGAAAATAAAAAACTTGAATTTTTCTTACACTACAAGAATTTAGAAATACACGCGTGGCTGTAAAATCGATATATGTTATATAGTTTGTGAAAAATATATATTATTACGTGTGCAAATTTCAGCGCTGTAGCTCTAATAGTTTAGGAGATACAGCCATTTAAAGATCGACGAAGTTGTACAATTTAAGACATGTCACGGATTTTTTTGAAAACCAAGGACCAAGCTCGAAATTTTATGGGAAATTCACTGGTGATATTCAATTTCCGATTAGAAACTTAGTTTTTAAGAAAATCGCAAAAGTATCGCCATTAGAGTGAATTTCTTCCTAGTAACTGTAGAATATTTCCCTCTCATGCTCGTTCTGATTTTCGGAGAAACTTCGTTTAAGACTCAGATTAAAGGCCAGAATTTATAATATTACGTGTGCAAATTTCAGCGCTGTAGCTGTAATAGTTTAGGAGATAGAGCCGTTTGAATTAATAATTGTCAGAGCTTGCAAAATGCGAAAATACAAAGCTTTTATTTTAAGGTTCCTGGAGGCCACATTTCTCATCCGCAAATAAAAACTTGACTTTTTCTTACACTACAAGAATTTAGAAATACACGAGTGGCTGTAGAATCGATATATGTTATATAGTTTGTGAAAAATATATATTATTACGTGTGCAAGTTTCAGCGCTGTAGCTCTAATAGTTTAGGAGATACAGCCATTTAAAAATCGACGAAGTTGTACGATTTAAGACATGTCACGGATTTTTTTGAAAACCACGGACCAAGCTCGAAATTTTATGGGAAATTCACTGGTGATATTAATTTTTCGATTAGAAACTTAGTTTTTAAGAAAATCGCAAAAGTATCGCCATTAGAGTGAATTTTTCCTAGTAACTGTAGAATACTTCCCTCTCATGCTCGTTCTGATTTTCGGAGAAACTTCGTTTTAAACTCAGATTAAAGGCCAAAATTTATAATATTACGTGTGCAAATTTCAGCGCTGTAGCTGTAATAGTTTAGGAGATAGAGCCGTTTGAATTAATAATTATCAGAGCTTGCAAAATGCGAAAATACAAAGCTTTTATTTTAAGGTTCCTGGAGGCCACATTTCTCATCCGCAAATAAAAAACTTGACTTTTTCTTACACTGCAAGAATTTAGAAATACACGCGTGGCTGTAGAATCGATATATGTTATATAGTTTGTGAAAAATATATATTATTACGTGTGCAAATTGCAGCGCTGTAGCTCTAATAGTTTAGGAGATAGAGCCATTTAAAGATCGACGAAGTTGTACGATTTAAGACATGTCACGGATTTTTTTGAAAACCACGGACCAAGCTCGAAATTTTATGGGAAATTCACTGGTGATATTCAATTTCCGATTAGAAACTTAGTTTTTAAGAAAATCGCAAAAGTATCGCCATTAGAGTGAATTTCTTCCTAGTAACTGTAGAATATTTCCCTCTCATGCTCGTTCTGATTTTCGGAGAAACTTCGTTTAAGACTCAGATTAAAGGCCAAAATTTATAATATTCCGTGTGCAAATTTCAGCGCTGTAGCTGTAATAGTTTAGGAGATAGAGCCGTTTGAATTAATAATTGTCAGAGCTTGCAAAATGCGAAAATACAAAGCTTTTATTTTAAGGTTCCTGGAGGCCACATTTCTCATCCGAAAATAAAAAACTTGAATTTTTCTTACACTACAAGAATTTAGAAATACACGAGTGGCTGTAGAATCGATATATGTTATATAGTTTGTGAAAAGTATATATTATTACGTGTGCAAGTTTCAGCGCTGTAGCTCTAATAGTTTAGGAGATACAGCCATTTAAAAATCGACGAAGTTCTACGATTTAAGACATGTCACGGATTTTTTGAAAACCACGGACCAAGCTCGAAATTTTATGGGAAATTCACTGGTGATATTCATTTTTCGATTAGAAACTTAGTTTTTAAGAAAATCGCAAAAGTATCGCCATTAGAGTGAATTTTTCCTAGTAACTGTAGAATACTTCCCTCTCATGCTCGTTCTGATTTTCGGAGAAACTTCGTTTTAAACTCAGATTAAAGGCCAAAATTTATAATATTACGTGTGCAAATTTCAGCGCTGTAGCTGTAATAGTTTAGGAGATAGAGCCGTTTGAATTAATAATTATCAGAGCTTGCAAAATGCGAAAATACAAAGCTTTTATTTTAAGGTTCCTGGAGGCCACATTTCTCATCCGAAAATAAAAAACTTGAATTTTTCTTACACTACAAGAATTTAGAAATACACGCGTGGCTGTAAAATCGATATATGTTATATAGTTTGTGAAAAATATATATTATTACGTGTGCAAATTTCAGCGCTGTAGCTCTAATAGTTTAGGAGATAGAGCCATTTAAAGATCGACGAAGTTGTACGATTTAAGACATGTCACGGATTTTTTTGAAAACCACGGACCAAGCTCGAAATTTTATGGGAAATTCACTGGTGATATTCAATTTCCGATTAGAAACTTAGTTTTTAAGAAAATCGCAAAAGTATCGCCATTAGAGTGAATTTCTTCCTAGTAACTGTAGAATATTTCCCTCTCATGCTCGTTCTGATTTTCGGAGAAACTTCGTTTAAGACTCAGATTAAAGGCCAAAATTTATAATATTACGTGTGCAAATTTCAGCGCTGTAGCTGTAATAGTTTAGGAGATAGAGCCGTTTGAATTAATAATTGTCAGAGCTTGCAAAATGCGAAAATACAAAGCTTTTATTTTAAGGTTCCTGGAGGCCACATTTCTCATCCGCAAATAAAAAACTTGAATTTTTCTTACACTACAAGAATTTAGAAATACACGCGTGGCTGTAGAATCGATATATGTTATATAGTTTGTGAAAAATATATATTATTACGTGTGCAAATTTCAGCGCTGTAGCTCTAATAGTTTAGGAGATAGAGCCATTTAAAGATCGACGAAGTTGTACGATTTAAGACATGTCACGGATTTTTTTGAAATCCACGGACCAAGCTCGAAATTTTATGGGAAATTCACTGGTGATATTCAATTTTCGATTAGAAACTTTGTTTTTAAGAAAATCGCAAAAGTATCGCCATTAGAGTGAATTTCTTCCTAGTAACTGTAGAATATTTCCCTCTCATGCTCGTTCTGATTTTCGGAGAAACTTCGTTTTAAACTCAGATTAAAGGCCAAAATTTATAATATTACGTGTGCAAATTTCAGCGCTGTAGCTGTAATAGTTTAGGAGATAGAGCCGTTTGAATTAATAATTATCAGAGCTTGCAAAATACGAAAATACAAAGCTTTTATTTTAAGGTTCCTGGAGGCCACATTTCTCATCCGAAAATAAAAAACTTGAATTTTTCTTACACTACAAGAATTTAGAAATACACGCGTGGCTGTAAAATCGATATATGTTATATAGTTTGTGAAAAATATATATTATTACGTGTGAAAATTTCAGCGCTGTAGCTCTAATAGTTTAGGAGATAGAGCCATTTAAAGATCGACGAAGTTGTACGATTTAAGACATGTCACGGATTTTTTTGAAAACCGCGGACCAAGCTCGAAATTTTATGGGAAATTCACTGGTGATATTCAATTTTCGATTAGAAACTTAGTTTTTAAGAAAATCGCAAAAGTATCGCCATTAGAGTGAATTTCTTCCTAGTAACTGTAGAATATTTCCCTCTCATGCTCGTTCTGATTTTCGGAGAAACTTCGTTTAAGACTCAGATTAAAGGCCAAAATTTATAATATTACGTGTGCAAATTTCAGCGCTGTAGCTGTAATAGTTTAGGAGATAGAGCCGTTTGAATTAATAATTGTCAGAGCTTGCAAAATGCGAAAATACAAAGCTTTTATTTTACGGTTCCTGGAGGCCACATTTCTCATCCACAAATAAAAAACTTGAATTTTTCTTACACTACAAGAATTTAGAAATACACGCGTAGCTGTAGAATCGATATATGTTATATAGTTTGTGAAAAATATATATTATTACGTGTGCAAATTTCAGCGCTGTAGCTCTAATAGTTTAGGAGATAGGGCCATTTAAAGATCGACGAAGTTGTACGATTTAAGACATGTCACGGATTTTTTTGAAAACCACGGACCAAGCTCGAAATTTTATGGGAAATTCACTGGTGATATTCAATTTTCGATTAGAAACTTAGTTTTTAAGAAAATCGCAAAAGTATCGCCATTAGAGTGAATTTCTTCCTAGTAACTGTAGAATATTTCCCTCTCATGCTCGTTCCGATTTTCGGAGAAACTTCGTTTAAGACTCAGATAAAAGGCCAAATTTATAATATTACGTGTGCAAATTTCAGCGCTGTAGCTGTAATAGTTTAGGAGATAGAGCCGTTTGAATTAATAATTGTCAGAGCTTGCAAAATGCGAAAATACAAAGCTTTTATTTTAAGGTTCCTGGAGGCCACATTTCTCATCCGCAAATAAAAAACTTGACTTTTTCTTACACTACAAGAATTTAGAAATACACGAGTGGCTGTAGAATCGATATATGTTATATATTTTGTGAAAATATATATTATTACGTGTGCAAGTTTCAGCGCTGTAGCTCTAATAGTTTAGGAGATACAGCCATTTAAAGATCGACGAAGTTGTACGATTTAAGACATGTCACGGATTTTTTTGAAAACCACGGACCAAGCTCGAAATTTTATGGGAAATTCACTGGTGATATTCATTTTTCGATTAGAAACTTAGGTTTTAAGAAAATCGCAAAAGTATCGCCATTAGAGTGAATTTTTCCTAGTAACTGTAGAATACTTCCCTCTCATGCTCGTTCTGATTTTCGGAGAAACTTCGTTTTAAACTCAGATTAAAGGTCAAAATTTATAATATTACGTGTTCAAATTTCAGCGCTGTAGCTGTAATAGTTTAGGAGATAGAGCCGTTTGAATTAATAATTATCAGAGCTTGCAAAATGCGAAAATACAAAACTTTTATTTTGGGGTTCCTGGAGGCCACATTTCTCATCCGAAAATAAAAAACTTGAATTTTTCTTACACTACAAGAATTTAGAAATACACGAGTGGCTGTAGAATCGATATATGTTATATAGTTTGTGAAAATATATATTATTACGTGTGCAAGTTTCAGCGCTGTAGCTCTAATAGTTTAGGAGATAGAGCCATTTAAAGATCGACGAAGTTGTACGATTTAAGACATGTCACGGATTTTTTTAAAAACCTCGGACCAAGCTCGAAATTTTATGGGAAATTCACTGGTGATATTCAATTTCCGATTAGAAACTTAGTTTTTAAGAAAATCGCAAAAGTATCGCCATTAGAGTGAATTTCTTCCTAGTAACTGTAGAATATTTCCCTCTCATGCTCGTTCTGATTTTCGGAGAAACTTCGTTTAAGACTCAGATTAAAGGCCAAAATTTATAATATTACGTGTGCAAATTTCAGCGCTGTAGCTGTAATAGTTTAGGAGATAGAGCCGTTTGAATTAATAATTGTCAGAGCTTGCAAAATGCGAAAATACAAAGCTTTTATTTTAATGTTCCTGGAGGCCACATTTCTCATCCGCAAATAAAAAACTTGACTTTTTCTTACACTACAAGAATTTAGAAATACACGAGTGGCTGTAGAATCGATATATGTTATATAGTTTGTGAAAATATATATTATTACGTGTGCAAGTTTCAGCGCTGTAGCTCTAATAGTTTAGGAGATACAGCCATTTAAAGATCGACGAAGTTGTACGATTTAAGACATGTCACGGATTTTTTTGAAAACCACGGACCAAGCTCGAAATTTTATGGGAAATTCACTGGTGATATTCATTTTTCGATTAGAAACTTAGTTTTTAAGAAAATCGCAAAAGTATCGCCATTAGAGTGAATTTTTCCTAGTAACTGTAGAATACTTCCCTCTCATGCTCGTTCTGATTTTCGGAGAAACTTCGTTTTAAACTCAGATTAAAGGCGAAAATTTATAATATTACGTGTGCAAATTTCAGCGCTGTAGCTGTAATAGTTTAGGAGATAGAGCCGTTTGAATTAATAATTATCAGAGCTTGCAAAATGCGAAAATACAAAGCTTTTATTTTAAGGTTCCTGGAGGCCACATTTCTCATCCGAAAATAAAAAACTTGAATTTTTCTTACACTACAAGAATTTAGAAATACACGCGTGGCTGTAAAATCGATATATGTTATATAGTTTGTGAAAAATATATATTATTACGTGTGCAAATTTCAGCGCTGTAGCTCTAATAGTTTAGGAGATACAGCCATTTAAAGATCGACGAAGTTGTACAATTTAAGACATGTCACGGATTTTTTTCAAAACCGCGGACCAAGCTCGAAATTTTATGGGAAATTCACTGGTGATATTCATTTTTCGATTAGAAACTTAGGTTTTAAGAAAATCGCAAAAGTATCGCCATTAGAGTGAATTTCTTCCTAGTAACTGTAGAATATTTCCCTCTCATGCTCGTTCTGATTTTCGGAGGAACTTCGGTTAAGACTCAGATTAAAGGCCAAAATTTATAATATTCCGTGTGCAAATTTCAGCGCTGTAGCTGTAATAGTTTAGGAGATAGAGCCGTTTGAATTAATAATTGCCAGAGTTGCAACATGCGAAAATACAAAGCTTTTATTTTAAGGTTCCTGGAGGCCACATTTCTCATCCGCAAATAAAAAACTTGAATTTTTCTTACACTACAAGAATTTAGAAATACACGCGTGGCTGTAGAATCGATATATGTTATATAGTTTGTGAAAAATATATATTATTACGTGTGCAAATTTCAGCGCTGTAGCTCTAATAGTTTAGGAGATAGAGCCATTTAAAGATCGACGAAGTTGTACGATTTAAGACATGTCACGGATTTTTTTAAAAACCTCGGACCAAGCTCGAAATTTTATGGGAAATTCACTGGTGATATTCAATTTCCGATTAGAAACTTAGTTTTTAAGAAAATCGCAAAAGTATCGCCATTAGAGTGAATTTCTTCCTAGTAACTGTAGAATATTTCCCTCTCATGCTCGTTCTGATTTTCGGAGAAACTTCGTTTAAGACTCAGATTAAAGGCCAAAATTTATAATATTACGTGTGCAAATTTCAGCGCTGTAGCTGTAATAGTTTAGGAGATAGAGCCGTTTGAATTAATAATTGTCAGAGCTTGCAAAATGCGAAAATACAAAGCTTTTATTTTAATGTTCCTGGAGGCCACATTTCTCATCCGCAAATAAAAAACTTGACTTTTTCTTACACTACAAGAATTTAGAAATACACGAGTGGCTGTAGAATTGATATATGTTATATAGTTTGTGAAAATATATATTATTACGTGTGCAAGTTTCAGCGCTGTAGCTCTAATAGTTTAGGAGATACAGCCATTTAAAGATCGACGAAGTTGTACGATTTAAGACATGTCACGGATTTTTTTGAAAACCACGGACCAAGCTCGAAATTTTATGGGAAATTCACTGGTGATATTCATTTTTCGATTAGAAACTTAGTTTTTAAGAAAATCGCAAAAGTATCGCCATTAGAGTGAATTTTTCCTAGTAACTGTAGAATACTTCCCTCTCATGCTCGTTCTGATTTTCGGAGAAACTTCGTTTTAAACTCAGATTAAAGGCGAAAATTTATAATATTACGTGTGCAAATTTCAGCGCTGTAGCTGTAATAGTTTAGGAGATAGAGCCGTTTGAATTAATAATTATCAGAGCTTGCAAAATGCGAAAATACAAAGCTTTTATTTTAAGGTTCCTGGAGGCCACATTTCGCATCCGAAAATAAAAAACTTGAATTTTTCTTACACTACAAGAATTTAGAAATACACGCGTGGCTGTAAAATCGATATATGTTATATAGTTTGTGAAAAATATATATTATTACGTGTGCAAATTTCAGCGCTGTAGCTCTAATAGTTTAGGAGATACAGCCATTTAAAGATCGACGAAGTTGTACAATTTAAGACATGTCACGGATTTTTTTGAAAACCAAGGACCAAGCTCGAAATTTTATGGGAAATTCACTGGTGATATTCAATTTCCGATTAGAAACTTAGTTTTTAAGAAAATCGCAAAAGTATCGCCATTAGAGTGAATTTCTTCCTAGTAACTGTAGAATATTTCCCTCTCATGCTCGTTCTGATTTTCGGAGAAACTTCGTTTAAGACTCAGATTAAAGGCCAGAATTTATAATATTACGTGTGCAAATTTCAGCGCTGTAGCTGTAATAGTTTAGGAGATAGAGCCGTTTGAATTAATAATTGTCAGAGCTTGCAAAATGCGAAAATACAAAGCTTTTATTTTAAGGTTCCTGGAGGCCACATTTCTCATCCGCAAATAAAAACTTGACTTTTTCTTACACTACAAGAATTTAGAAATACACGAGTGGCTGTAGAATCGATATATGTTATATAGTTTGTGAAAAATATATATTATTACGTGTGCAAGTTTCAGCGCTGTAGCTCTAATAGTTTAGGAGATACAGCCATTTAAAAATCGACGAAGTTGTACGATTTAAGACATGTCACGGATTTTTTTGAAAACCACGGACCAAGCTCGAAATTTTATGGGAAATTCACTGGTGATATTAATTTTTCGATTAGAAACTTAGTTTTTAAGAAAATCGCAAAAGTATCGCCATTAGAGTGAATTTTTCCTAGTAACTGTAGAATACTTCCCTCTCATGCTCGTTCTGATTTTCGGAGAAACTTCGTTTTAAACTCAGATTAAAGGCCAAAATTTATAATATTACGTGTGCAAATTTCAGCGCTGTAGCTGTAATAGTTTAGGAGATAGAGCCGTTTGAATTAATAATTATCAGAGCTTGCAAAATGCGAAAATACAAAGCTTTTATTTTAAGGTTCCTGGAGGCCACATTTCTCATCCGCAAATAAAAAACTTGACTTTTTCTTACACTGCAAGAATTTAGAAATACACGCGTGGCTGTAGAATCGATATATGTTATATAGTTTGTGAAAAATATATATTATTACGTGTGCAAATTGCAGCGCTGTAGCTCTAATAGTTTAGGAGATAGAGCCATTTAAAGATCGACGAAGTTGTACGATTTAAGACATGTCACGGATTTTTTTGAAAACCACGGACCAAGCTCGAAATTTTATGGGAAATTCACTGGTGATATTCAATTTCCGATTAGAAACTTAGTTTTTAAGAAAATCGCAAAAGTATCGCCATTAGAGTGAATTTCTTCCTAGTAACTGTAGAATATTTCCCTCTCATGCTCGTTCTGATTTTCGGAGAAACTTCGTTTAAGACTCAGATTAAAGGCCAAAATTTATAATATTCCGTGTGCAAATTTCAGCGCTGTAGCTGTAATAGTTTAGGAGATAGAGCCGTTTGAATTAATAATTGTCAGAGCTTGCAAAATGCGAAAATACAAAGCTTTTATTTTAAGGTTCCTGGAGGCCACATTTCTCATCCGAAAATAAAAAACTTGAATTTTTCTTACACTACAAGAATTTAGAAATACACGAGTGGCTGTAGAATCGATATATGTTATATAGTTTGTGAAAAGTATATATTATTACGTGTGCAAGTTTCAGCGCTGTAGCTCTAATAGTTTAGGAGATACAGCCATTTAAAAATCGACGAAGTTCTACGATTTAAGACATGTCACGGATTTTTTTGAAAACCACGGACCAAGCTCGAAATTTTATGGGAAATTCACTGGTGATATTCATTTTTCGATTAGAAACTTAGTTTTTAAGAAAATCGCAAAAGTATCGCCATTAGAGTGAATTTTTCCTAGTAACTGTAGAATACTTCCCTCTCATGCTCGTTCTGATTTTCGGAGAAACTTCGTTTTAAACTCAGATTAAAGGCCAAAATTTATAATATTACGTGTGCAAATTTCAGCGCTGTAGCTGTAATAGTTTAGGAGATAGAGCCGTTTGAATTAATAATTATCAGAGCTTGCAAAATGCGAAAATACAAAGCTTTTATTTTAAGGTTCCTGGAGGCCACATTTCTCATCCGAAAATAAAAAACTTGAATTTTTCTTACACTACAAGAATTTAGAAATACACGCGTGGCTGTAAAATCGATATATGTTATATAGTTTGTGAAAAATATATATTATTACGTGTGCAAATTTCAGCGCTGTAGCTCTAATAGTTTAGGAGATAGAGCCATTTAAAGATCGACGAAGTTGTACGATTTAAGACATGTCACGGATTTTTTTGAAAACCACGGACCAAGCTCGAAATTTTATGGGAAATTCACTGGTGATATTCAATTTCCGATTAGAAACTTAGTTTTTAAGAAAATCGCAAAAGTATCGCCATTAGAGTGAATTTCTTCCTAGTAACTCTAGAATATTTCCCTCTCATGCTCGTTCTGATTTTCGGAGAAACTTCGTTTAAGACTCAGATTAAAGGCCAAAATTTATAATATTACGTGTGCAAATTTCAGCGCTGTAGCTGTAATAGTTTAGGAGATAGAGCCGTTTGAATTAATAATTGTCAGAGCTTGCAAAATGCGAAAATACAAAGCTTTTATTTTAAGGTTCCTGGAGGCCACATTTCTCATCCGCAAATAAAAAACTTGACTTTTTTTTACACTACAAGAATTTAGAAATACACGAGTGGCTGTAAAATCGATATATGTTATATAGTTTGTGAAAATATATATTATTACGTGTGCAAGTTTCAGCGCTGTAGCTCTAATAGTTTGGGAGATACAGCCATTTAAAGATCGACGAAGTTGTACGATTTAAGACATGTCACGGATTTTTTTGAAAACCAAGGACCAAGCTCGAAATTTTATGGGAAATTCACTGGTGATATTCATTTTTCGATTAGAAACTTAGTTTTTAAGAAAATCGCAAAAGTATCGCCATTAGAGTGAATTTTTCCTAGTAACTGTAGAATACTTCCCTCTCATGCTCGTTCTGATTTTCGGAGAAACTTTGTTTTAAACTCAGATTAAAGGCCAAAATTTATAATATTACGTGTGCAAATTTCAGCGCTGTAGCTGTAATAGTTTAGGAGATAGAGCCGTTTGAATTAATAATTATCAGAGCTTGCAAAATGCGAAAATACAAAGCTTTTATTTTAAGGTTCCTGGAGGCCACATTTCTCATCCGCAAATAAAAAACTTGACTTTTTCTTACACTGCAAGAATTTAGAAATACACGAGTGGCTGTAGAATCGATATATGTTATATAGTTTGTGAAAAATATATATTATTACTTGTGCAAGTTTCAGCGCTGTAGCTCTAATAGTTTAGGAGATACAGCCATTTAAAGATCGACGAAGTTGTACGATTTAAGACATGTCACGGATTTTTTTGAAAACCACGGACCAAGCTCGAAATTTTATGGGAAATTCACTGGTGATATTCATTTTTCGATTAGAAACTTAGTTTTTAAGGAAATCGCAAAAGTATCGCCATTAGGGTGAATTTTTCCTAGTAACTGTAGAATACTTCCCTCTCATGCTCGTTCTGATTTTCGGAGAAACTTCGTTTTAAACTCAGATTAAAGGCCAAAATTTATAATATTACGTGTGCAAATTTCAGCGCTGTAGCTGTAATAGTTTAGGAGATAGAGCCGTTTGAATTAATAATTGCCAGAGTTGCAACATGCGAAAATACAAAGCTTTTATTTTAAGGTTCCTGGAGGCCACATTTCTCATCCGCAAATAAAAAACTTGAATTTTTCTTACACTACAAGAATTTAGAAATACACGCGTGGCTGTAGAATCGATATATGTTATATAGTTTGTGAAAAATATATATTATTACGTGTGCAAATTTCAGCGCTGTAGCTCTAATAGTTTAGGAGATAGAGCCATTTAAAGATCGACGAAGTTGTACGATTTAAGACATGTCACGGATTTTTTTAAAAACCTCGGACCAAGCTCGAAATTTTATGGGAAATTCACTGGTGATATTCAATTTCCGATTAGAAACTTAGTTTTTAAGAAAATCGCAAAAGTATCGCCATTAGAGTGAATTTCTTCCTAGTAACTGTAGAATATTTCCCTCTCATGCTCGTTCTGATTTTCGGAGAAACTTCGTTTAAGACTCAGATTAAAGGCCAAAATTTATAATATTACGTGTGCAAATTTCAGCGCTGTAGCTGTAATAGTTTAGGAGATAGAGCCGTTTGAATTAATAATTGTCAGAGCTTGCAAAATGCGAAAATACAAAGCTTTTATTTTAATGTTCCTGGAGGCCACATTTCTCATCCGCAAATAAAAAACTTGACTTTTTCTTACACTACAAGAATTTAGAAATACACGAGTGGCTGTAGAATTGATATATGTTATATAGTTTGTGAAAATATATATTATTACGTGTGCAAGTTTCAGCGCTGTAGCTCTAATAGTTTAGGAGATACAGCCATTTAAAGATCGACGAAGTTGTACGATTTAAGACATGTCACGGATTTTTTGAAAACCACGGACCAAGCTCGAAATTTTATGGGAAATTCACTGGTGATATTCATTTTTCGATTAGAAACTTAGTTTTTAAGAAAATCGCAAAAGTATCGCCATTAGAGTGAATTTTTCCTAGTAACTGTAGAATACTTCCCTCTCATGCTCGTTCTGATTTTCGGAGAAACTTCGTTTTAAACTCAGATTAAAGGCGAAAATTTATAATATTACGTGTGCAAATTTCAGCGCTGTAGCTGTAATAGTTTAGGAGATAGAGCCGTTTGAATTAATAATTATCAGAGCTTGCAAAATGCGAAAATACAAAGCTTTTATTTTAAGGTTCCTGGAGGCCACATTTCGCATCCGAAAATAAAAAACTTGAATTTTTCTTACACTACAAGAATTTAGAAATACACGCGTGGCTGTAAAATCGATATATGTTATATAGTTTGTGAAAAATATATATTATTACGTGTGCAAATTTCAGCGCTGTAGCTCTAATAGTTTAGGAGATACAGCCATTTAAAGATCGACGAAGTTGTACAATTTAAGACATGTCACGGATTTTTTTGAAAACCAAGGACCAAGCTCGAAATTTTATGGGAAATTCACTGGTGATATTCAATTTCCGATTAGAAACTTAGTTTTTAAGAAAATCGCAAAAGTATCGCCATTAGAGTGAATTTCTTCCTAGTAACTGTAGAATATTTCCCTCTCATGCTCGTTCTGATTTTCGGAGAAACTTCGTTTAAGACTCAGATTAAAGGCCAGAATTTATAATATTACGTGTGCAAATTTCAGCGCTGTAGCTGTAATAGTTTAGGAGATAGAGCCGTTTGAATTAATAATTGTCAGAGCTTGCAAAATGCGAAAATACAAAGCTTTTATTTTAAGGTTCCTGGAGGCCACATTTCTCATCCGCAAATAAAAACTTGACTTTTTCTTACACTACAAGAATTTAGAAATACACGAGTGGCTGTAGAATCGATATATGTTATATAGTTTGTGAAAAATATATATTATTACGTGTGCAAGTTTCAGCGCTGTAGCTCTAATAGTTTAGGAGATACAGCCATTTAAAAATCGACGAAGTTGTACGATTTAAGACATGTCACGGATTTTTTGAAAACCACGGACCAAGCTCGAAATTTTATGGGAAATTCACTGGTGATATTAATTTTTCGATTAGAAACTTAGTTTTTAAGAAAATCGCAAAAGTATCGCCATTAGAGTGAATTTTTCCTAGTAACTGTAGAATACTTCCCTCTCATGCTCGTTCTGATTTTCGGAGAAACTTCGTTTTAAACTCAGATTAAAGGCCAAAATTTATAATATTACGTGTGCAAATTTCAGCGCTGTAGCTGTAATAGTTTAGGAGATAGAGCCGTTTGAATTAATAATTATCAGAGCTTGCAAAATGCGAAAATACAAAGCTTTTATTTTAAGGTTCCTGGAGGCCACATTTCTCATCCGCAAATAAAAAACTTGACTTTTTCTTACACTGCAAGAATTTAGAAATACACGCGTGGCTGTAGAATCGATATATGTTATATAGTTTGTGAAAAATATATATTATTACGTGTGCAAATTGCAGCGCTGTAGCTCTAATAGTTTAGGAGATAGAGCCATTTAAAGATCGACGAAGTTGTACGATTTAAGACATGTCACGGATTTTTTTGAAAACCACGGACCAAGCTCGAAATTTTATGGGAAATTCACTGGTGATATTCAATTTCCGATTAGAAACTTAGTTTTTAAGAAAATCGCAAAAGTATCGCCATTAGAGTGAATTTCTTCCTAGTAACTGTAGAATATTTCCCTCTCATGCTCGTTCTGATTTTCGGAGAAACTTCGTTTAAGACTCAGATTAAAGGCCAAAATTTATAATATTCCGTGTGCAAATTTCAGCGCTGTAGCTGTAATAGTTTAGGAGATAGAGCCGTTTGAATTAATAATTGTCAGAGCTTGCAAAATGCGAAAATACAAAGCTTTTATTTTAAGGTTCCTGGAGGCCACATTTCTCATCCGAAAATAAAAAACTTGAATTTTTCTTACACTACAAGAATTTAGAAATACACGAGTGGCTGTAGAATCGATATATGTTATATAGTTTGTGAAAAGTATATATTATTACGTGTGCAAGTTTCAGCGCTGTAGCTCTAATAGTTTAGGAGATACAGCCATTTAAAAATCGACGAAGTTCTACGATTTAAGACATGTCACGGATTTTTTTGAAAACCACGGACCAAGCTCGAAATTTTATGGGAAATTCACTGGTGATATTCATTTTTCGATTAGAAACTTAGTTTTTAAGAAAATCGCAAAAGTATCGCCATTAGAGTGAATTTTTCCTAGTAACTGTAGAATACTTCCCTCTCATGCTCGTTCTGATTTTCGGAGAAACTTCGTTTTAAACTCAGATTAAAGGCCAAAATTTATAATATTACGTGTGCAAATTTCAGCGCTGTAGCTGTAATAGTTTAGGAGATAGAGCCGTTTGAATTAATAATTATCAGAGCTTGCAAAATGCGAAAATACAAAGCTTTTATTTTAAGGTTCCTGGAGGCCACATTTCTCATCCGAAAATAAAAAACTTGAATTTTTCTTACACTACAAGAATTTAGAAATACACGCGTGGCTGTAAAATCGATATATGTTATATAGTTTGTGAAAAATATATATTATTACGTGTGCAAATTTCAGCGCTGTAGCTCTAATAGTTTAGGAGATAGAGCCATTTAAAGATCGACGAAGTTGTACGATTTAAGACATGTCACGGATTTTTTGAAAACCACGGACCAAGCTCGAAATTTTATGGGAAATTCACTGGTGATATTCAATTTCCGATTAGAAACTTAGTTTTTAAGAAAATCGCAAAAGTATCGCCATTAGAGTGAATTTCTTCCTAGTAACTCTAGAATATTTCCCTCTCATGCTCGTTCTGATTTTCGGAGAAACTTCGTTTAAGACTCAGATTAAAGGCCAAAATTTATAATATTACGTGTGCAAATTTCAGCGCTGTAGCTGTAATAGTTTAGGAGATAGAGCCGTTTGAATTAATAATTGTCAGAGCTT